>JAANSN010001092.1:0-38845 GCA_036850665.1 Dicranocentrus wangi | reverse complement strand
TTTTCGATTCGAAATTTGCCAAAACTTACTAGATGTGACATATATACTGGAATTATTATCAATTGGTAAAAGACAGTAGAAGGCAAGAGGAGCTGTACTGTGGTTGAAATCAGGAGCTTCGACGAGCTCTAGAAGGTTTCCCATATTTGTTGAAGGGTAAACAGGCAACGTGGTTCTTCTGTACAGCGTAATTAACTGTTTTATTCGATGTGTTCATAAAAAATCAGGTTGCTATTATTCTACCCGACCAACCCCTCCGTACGTTTCTCCCCTGTTTTTTATTTATCCAAGAATCAGATGTAGGTAAAGTGGTTCTACATGGTAGATTTTACAGCATCTTCTGACATAGGCGTACGTACGCTAAGATGGGTTTTAGTTTTTTTTCCATACCGCACCATAATATTCCCATAGTTTGTACACGCAGGCACAGAGGCTACTATAAATTTGAGCATTTAGGTGGATACATTATTTATTACTCGATGCGCCTTACAATTATTTTTTAAAACTGAGATCAAAATCATTATGGTTGCCCCAGGAAGGGAATCCTTCCAACTGGTCCACCATCATACTTTTATACAGCAGGAGTAAATATGTAATAATATGTAATCCTTTCATCACGAATCACGATCAAGCAAATAATAATGCTACCAGCAACAGCATCTTTTGTGGCGAGGAAAGTCGGTAATAATGATCTGTTTGGTCGTTAGATTAATTACAGTTTACAGGGATATTTAGGATCATTGAAACAAAAAAAAGTACTTTTGCTATATAATAGTAGTACACTTGTTTGTGAGTGTGAGTAACCTTGATATCACCACGAGGCATGTACGCGGATACAGCAGAGTATCATCATCATCATCATCACACTGCCCATTTCTCAGCGGGCGTTCCTATTCGGAAGCGAAGGAGCGTAAGTAACGTAGTAACGCTTACGATCTTGCCTTCCGGGCAAATGAAGCTCAAGACATTTCACAATGAAATAATATGAAATGAATTACAAAAGAAAGAATGACACGACCCTGGCTGGCATGCACTTTTGATTAACCTTAAACGTAAATAAAAACGACGACCATGCAGAGTAAGGAGGAAACCGATCGTCGTGTCCTGTGCAGTATCGTCAGAAAGTATATCAGTTGAATGTACCCCTCCCGCTTCTCCCCCCCCACCCCCAAACAATTGTAGTTTTTCCTTAATTCGTGCTTGGTGAGCTGAACCCATCGTAAAGGATGTTATCTTCTGTAAAAGCTAAATCACTCAAACTAAACTCTACTCCTCTGGAGTGTTCAAAAACTCATGATGGTCCTACTTTCGAATGAAGCATGGAGCACCTGGTTGAATGACAACGAGGGAGAGAGAGTGAGCACTAGTGCATCTTTTCAGTTGGCTTCCCTGGCTAACTCAATTCAATGTGTGCCCAAAAAATCCCCAAACTAGTGGCATACCTAAGGTGTAAAGTAGGCAGAAAGAGAGAGGGAGAGAGAAAGAGGAGAAGAGAAGAGGGAACGGAGCACATTGCCACATTCCATTCCTCTCTCTGTTCTCTATAAAAAATGTTCCTCAATTGCTCACTCCGATTTTAAGAACAGGCTCATAAAAGAGGAGAAATTAAAAGGGCCATAAAATGAGCAAGAGATTGTTTGCAGTTTTTGATGTGCACTTGTGCATTGCTTTTTTCTACAATGCAATGCTGGCTGTGCTGCTGCTCGATGAGAACAAGACGACGGCAATCATCAACGTCGAGAATAAACCTTGGAAATTCTTTATTTATTTAAAGCTACGGTCTTCCTCCCAACAACCAACAGCACATAATATTCGACATGTCGTGTAAATGGATGGATGTCATTTTTTTATATTCACTTTCATGCCCATGTTCACCTTTCAATTTACATGGGCTTTCCTAAAACACATGACAATTGACCTCTAAAAAAATTACAACCGGGTACATACAGATTTTTTCCAAAACTTGCCAATATTAAGTATTTGAAATTCGATTGAAGATTTCCAACGACACTGACATCCACATTTTTTAAGTGACACATGTGCCCTTTACATGATTTCGGAGACTTTCACCCCGTGACCATAAATGATGATGAGTGATGATGACAGACGGGCAGACAAGAAGTAAAACTATAAAGGGACCTTTTAGCAGATCGCACAAGCCTTAATAGTTCGGTTAAACGCATCCTTCCACTCATTCAAAAAAGGGAATACGGGCTCGGCGCTCGGTTAGTTTGTTCAGCAGTATCCAACAGAAAATACTTGATAATAATAAATGGGCTGCAAGTTGCATTGCATGAGGAATCAGGGCATGCATGATGCGATGTGAGGATCGAGGGAGCGATATGATCAGTGGATTGTTGAGTAAGGCTATATATGCTTATATACACGTACTTCTTGTGTAATCGCTCGTATCTAGTGCCACGGAGTTGTGGTTGGTTGTCAGCTTTTGCGAATAGAGTGGCAATAATAATTGCAATAATATTATATTATATCGCAAAGCAAATGTCAATGCAGCATGGAGTGCAGCAGCGGCTCAAAGAGATTGAGCAATAAGAACCGCTTCCCTCTGCAAACCTTTTGGAAAAAACGCTCAATTGCCGAAATGAAAAAAACGTGCGCTGTAAAAACCGGTGGAAGTGGTACATACTACGTAATTGTTGTGTTATAATGTAATGTGGGCATGTACATACACTCGCTTTATGGGGGTTGCTTGGTCATGTGAGGGACACGTTAATGGTGGTGGTGATGATGATGATGATGAAGATTGAGGCAAGTGCAAGTGGGAGAGGATAACCTGTAATTTTATTACCATTCTAACAACTGAATTTTAAGTGAATCTTTGCATGTGTGCGGTGGTGGTGGTGGTGGGGAGTGCAGTACAGTGCACTATTGCATTGGGCAGCAGCAGAGGAATCGGTTGAATTGAATTGCTTGGGTCGGTCGGTCGGTCGAACTGAAGTGCACGAGGGGGTTAACGTGCCTCTTTCCTCTGGCTTCTCCTCACCACGCTCACTCACTATTACATATATCCTCGCTCGCTCCCTCTTCCTCCTTTTTTTATTCCGTCAACCTGCCATCCATCCTCCTCCTAACTCGTTCTTCTCCCACACTCCTCATCACTCCGCACTCCGACTCTCATCACCACCATCTCATTGCATTGTTTCACAAGAGCGCACATGTGAAAATCTCCGAGAAGAACCGATGTACGATAGGTTGCTGATCTTATCTCGCTCGCCAATTACAAAAAGGATACAAAGGAGAACATGAAGTCACCGCTTATCAATAATCCCATCTCATTGCCCCCCCCCTCCTCATAATTTCACTCTTTCCCTCAGAGAGAGTATAATGCTTGTTGGCACGGGCGGGTCATGTCATGGATGAGAAATGAGAGTCAACGTGGTTTCCAATTGCAGCGTATAGCTCAATAATAATAAAAACAAAGTAGGTGGATATAGCGATAGCGATAGAAGAAGAGTTGCAGAGAGTTGCAACGCAACCAAGCAAGCAACAACCTGCAATCAGTAACAATCTCTTCTCTTGGTGAAAAGTGCACAACAAATCCACGTTGGGAGTCCGGTCCGTTTGTTACCCCACTACTCCCAGTGACCACAATCTGTCAGTGGAATGGCAACGTGGTGGTGATGGTGGTGGTGGTGGAGGTGGTCGCTCATCCCAGTTGATGAACCAGCCCGCTTGATGTTCTCATATCATCATGAATGTATACGTACGTAAGTAACAAGTATACTATAATACGCGTTCCCCTTCACCACCACCATTTAACAACCTGAATCCGGTTTTATCATTCACGTGGCTTTTGCAACTTTGAGGAGGAATGTAATGACCAGAGAGATGAGTCAAACCGATGAGGATGACCGTAGATTCTCAAACTCCTGCTCCTCCATCCTCTCATCATCATCACCACCACCACCATCCTGTGCACTTTTGCACGCCGCCTTGTGCAAAGAAAAACGCCGAGATTATTGCCAAGGACATGGAAAGTTAACAGGACAAGACCGCTTGACGATATTCAGCACAGTATTTCTCGTTTCACGTGATGGTGATGGTGATGATGATGATGGGCATGAAAGTGCAGGTTTTTATGAGGGTCATCAATCATATCAGTTTTTTTCAAGTAAACTAACAATAAGTAAAGGGGAATTGTTAGGGAACCCAGTGGAGCCTGTGAACTGCACAATATTCCAGTGTCATTAAGTGGCGCTACGAAGTACGAAGCTACTGCAGTACCTACACAGATCCTGACTTCAGTCCCCGGCCAATGACTCAAAACTGGGTAAGCGTTTTCGCTAATTGGTACAAGTGGGAAATAAATATCTTCACCGCGATTGCTCACAGTCAAATTGGTACACCCATGCACCTACAGTCAAATGTCAGTATTGTTTCTGAGCTGCTTACACCCGTCACTGGCAAGCTTTCGTTGGACATTTCATTGCACGGATATTACAAATCTCTTGGGGTCATCACATGCAGGTTCGACAAAGATATTATTCAATTCACGGGGATCAGCGTAGCGTATCATGGATATCTTAAAACGCTCACTAACAACCGCGGAACAAACAATTGGCGCTACTTGGTTACCCTTCTTAACGGATATGCTATATACAATACACACTTTGCATTTACATAAACGAAACATTAATGGCGCTGCTCCTACCACTCATTTCTAGTTTTTTATTGTTGCTGCTGGATTATCGTCCTGCTGTTTAAACAAGCTCGGATCGACCCGAGTGGTTGTAAGAAGATGGTGAGAGAGTTGAGTTGAGAGCAACCATTCTCTATCCCCAATTAGTTGGTATATACATACATACATACTGGCTCAATGCTGATGCAAAATGTTGAAGACGTTGAGCTTTCCTTCGAGTGAATGTGAATGGCGAATGCACAAACCAGAAATTGTGATTTTACGGTTTTGCAGTGGATGGAAATAAAAACATTTCGTGAAAGTCATAAAAATCTTATTTATAGGTGTACCCTTCCCTGCAAAATCCTACCCAATACCCTAGCGTTCACTTCACCTCACTCGATGCAACTGTGCAACGACAATTTTTATTTTTTATATTATCGCATAGTCACTGACACTATTTATTTGCAGTATGCCCGGTTTTGCTTGCCTCTCGCCAGTTTATCGAATATGGTCACTGCGAAACGCCATCCTGCATTCAGTTCGGGTGCAGATATATGCCACGCCTGACGCCACTCCGTATATTCAATGCTCAACAGATCCCAAAAAACCAAAGTCTATGTGGATGCTAAAAATACACACATTATTATTGGAATAGAGATGTTTAGTCTTTTCCCCAAAAACGAATACTTTTTTTAAAAAAAAAAATTGGAACGTTAACGTTCGAACGTACAACTCTTTATTCGTTTCTAACAAAATTTAACTATACATGCTTTTAATAGTCACCAGGATAGCGACTATATTCGCTAGACGTTCAACTGGGGCTTTAAGTCTACCGTTTCAGACTTTTCCCGGCAATAATGTACATGAATTCATCATGCAATGTTTGTGCCTTTTGTAAATATAAAGGTACTCCTCGCACAGCAATTACTTAAATGCATGGTTCCGAAAACTGGTACGGAATGGAAATGCATGCTCGGTCTTGATTTTCATTGGACCGCAGACCGAGCAATAAAGGTCATGTCATGAGATGCAGGGAAACATTCATTCCAAAAGTAACTTGTCGAAGGTAACCTGGAATGATTGATTCCCTGAACTTTCGATTGCCAAGTTTGAGGGCTGTCCTTGTCCATGGGCAATAATAGTGTGCAAATTTAATGAAAAGGCATACATACAGGGTTGCGGCGTTGTCCTCTAGAGTTACTGAAAACGTTCGACAATGAATATGAACAGGACTGGAAAGGGTTGCGTTGTTGAACCCTAATCTCATACTTTGGGTACCTTGTTACTGTGAATGAATAGAGCCGTTTTGTTACTGTTTAATTTAATAAAACTCGACATTTTTTCATGACAAATCAGGATGCAGGTGCTACAATTCGTGTTAAAAATATTTATCACAAATCCCAAACCACTACGAGACACCCAAAAGGACACGGAATGGATGATAAAGCACGCACATTAGAATTTATGTCAATGCATAATAATAATAATAACAAAACATAATTTGTTTGCGTACATGTGAGGCATGAAGGATGCCATTATTTTTGTAGTGAGAATAAAATGTTTGCTTTATGGTCGTTACTGTGATACTATGTTCGTCGTATAAACAATTTCGAGAGTCATTAGAAGCGCAGCAGAGTGGGGATTAAAATGTCTTCGCTTGAGCAGAGCTTACTCACCTCCTCACAATTATTATCCAGATGAGGAGACTGTCTAAAAAGTTGGCGTTGCCAGTGAGTCACTGGTCCGAATGAAAATGCCAATTCAGCACGGTTCATGCTACGGTAAGACTGGACAACCACGCAGCGAGAGGATAATAATAATTGAGTCATCAGTGATACTTGACACCGGCCAAGCTAACAGTAATAACTGTAATAATAATTACACGAGAAAGAGGGGTCCGAAATGTGACATTCCTGAGGAGGTAATGTGCAAGTACTTTTAACTTTAACCATTGACATTTTGCTGCTATTAAACTAGCCTTTAATTCCTACCACTTGAATAAGTACATTTACTTTATTTAGGAAGTACAAGAACGTAACAACTGCAAATTAATGTGTGTATTATTATCACACTTGCACTTGTCCATTCATTGATGCACGTAGTTATTCAAAACAAAACATTTTATTAAAAAAACTTCAAGTGAATTCAAAATCCCTCGTCCAGTTAACCCTGGCAAACATCCCCACATGAAGAATGTACAGAAATCCCGCGAACCACCGAATAGATATTCACATTTAATATGTAATATGCGCAAACTCAATATTATTAATTATTAGTCATATTCAATCTCGTACACGTGCTTTTGTACGGAATGATATGACTAGTCGTCATCTACTCATTAAAAAAATTAACCCTGCACTTATTTAACGCTCCACCATTTCCACTGACTGCACTTCCACAAAACGACGAAGATGTTGGCGTCGTGGAGAAAGCGTACGTGCTACAAGCACGTAGTTTGAAAGAAGAAAGCATCGTGCAAGGAAAGGAAATTGGCAAGTAAAAAAAAATAATAGAACGTCGTCTCTCCTCTTCCGTCGATCTCTCGCATGCTCCACACCAATTCACCTACCAAAGCAAAGCGTCGTAATATCATTGTGTCATGAGTCCCCCCGACCCGAGTTCTCTTCACACATTGTTTTCAGGAAGGAAACTTTCTGTCTATCTATTGAAACATCCGCCCATCATCTATCCATCTACTTATTTCCCACAACTGTTGGACTGAATTCGTATCCTGAAGCTCAGTCTGGCGGATTCCACAATTAGCAAGAATTATGTAAAAGGTGAAGTGGTGTAAAAGAAACGACATGAATGAGGGATGAAAAGAACAGGACTAGGAGCCGTGTCTCCCAAGTTTCACGTTATACAACAACACTCCTCCTCATTCCTGCTTCACTATATTTCTTTGTGCAACACTCTTGACTTGCGACAGGTTGTTTTGTCAAGTGTCATATGAACCAGACACAGTGTCATACGACGACAGACGCGACTCGAGAGCTTTTATGCGAGTGAATATAACAATTCCACATTCACTTTATTCGTATAATATACTCATTTATATATTTTCGCTAATTTCGGTAGGCAGGGCAGGGTTAGGATTGATAAGTGGGTTCTTTGCCGCCTGGCGTATTGTTGCTTTTTCTGAGAGCCACATCCGAAGAAACGTGAGCAAGCAAGGTAACCGTGAAATACGGAGTATTACCTTATTTATTACCATCAAACCATATTTTGTGAATACCCTCGCTCACCATTTTCATGTACTTTATTAGTGCAAAATGCCATTGAATTATCAGAGCGGAGGGGTTGTCTATTTTTGCTCGCAAGAAAGACCTACGACGACACAAAAGGGGAGCGGAGGAATGAGGAGGAACTGCAAGGGAGAGCGCAAGAAATGAGATGTGAGATTAGCGTTTGCACCACTGCATCCGCTAATGGGTACACAAGTGGCGTCGCATGGACTAGGAATAACAACGACCTGCTCCAACGCGGGCGCTAATTATCCCGGAGACATATGAGCCAAACTTGGCAAGATGAGAGCTTTGTGCCTTTTTGTGACCTGCCATGCAACTCGGAGGAGTGAACTCCAGTTTGCCAGGCAGTCAGAAATAATGTGCTCGAATGCCTTTCCTCAGGTCGTCGCTGCCATTGTTTCCAAAATCACAATTCTCACAAAGCAAAGCAAAGCCCAGAGGGAGAATTAGTGTCAGTCCAGATATTTACAGTATTATGCGGGCGTCGTGTCGTTGTTGTTGTGTTCCAGCAACGTACCGTCATTCATTATTACTCTTGCCTTGCTTACTATTAGTTCCATTACATTCTTCATGTGCAGCTCGGTAAGTCAGCTTGCCTCCAGCGTGAGAATTATTATTATGCAAGTGCACTCAAGCGGACACGGACTCTCCTCGCCTCAACGCCAGCCAAACCTATTCAATTAACTAACGTGTAACAAGTACAACGTGCGACTTGTGTGCAAAAAGTCACATTCGAACAGTTCATACAATCTAGAAATTCAATTGCAATTGTTGTAACCTCATTCAAGACAAACAAAATGCGCTGCAACAAATGATTTTCCCTGACTACAGGATAACCCACTAAAAAGTTTAATGCCGCAGATACAACTTTTTTTCCCCTACATCTTGTAACTCACCCAGACTTTAAATGTTACTACACTCTTGTCATTATCACAACACTTCAGGTTGAATTTTGAATTAGACTTTGTAATCACAATGGCCTGCCCAGATGACAACGAGTATCTACTAACCCGCTAATTAAGCTGTCGTTTCTCGAACCAACGGAATAAGTTAGCATATATAACTCCATCTACTGCAACCCTTTCGTAAATCCAAGGTAAAGCGTGTAGAGAGAGAGCATAGCTGCGGAGTGAACGTATCGTAACCCACACAAAATACTTAGGTAATAATTTTGGTCTGCTGCGCTTCTTCGTTCTCACCGATCCAGTTTTTCTTGGAAAAAGCAGACAAGAGCGCGGAGCGAGTGGAAAACGAGTGAGAGAGAGGATGGATATCTTTTACGGCTCATGTAAATGGAAATAAAAACCGGAACACCGACAGCATTTTAATGATGTCGTAAAGAGTGTGTGTGTGTGTGTATGAAGAAGGCTGCATGTCATTTGTCATTCTCCAAAATTATGAGTGGTGGTGGTGGAGTGTTGTTTGAGCTTTGAGAGGAGAAAGGAATGCCCTGGACTGAGCACCACATTCAAAATTACTAATTACATCCTCCCGACTAGTTTTTAATGCCGCAACAAATTTCAATTACAAGGAGGTTGTTCACTTTGCCGATTTACTTTCTCCCTGCTGTCCTTCCTACCCACCCGCCTGGCCTACCCTTTCTGTTCCGTCGTCTCTCTCGCTCCGTCACACTGGGGGAGGGGAGGGGTGGGGGACCTCGCAACAACAGTAGAGGTAACTAATAATAATAGGGATGGTGGATGGATGACAGGCGGATTTTTATGTGACATAAGAATACCAAATGAAAGTAGGTGAGCCGCTGCTGAGCGGATAAGACGAATACGTTTCCAGTCCACCTACTACTGGAGGCAACTCTGGGAACGAAGGCTACGCGCCCTCCGCAAGTTCCAAAGCAGAAGGAGGAGAAGAGAGGAGAAAGCAATTGGGTAAGTCGTAAAATGCTGGCTGGATATGGATGTTGGGTCGCAGCAGCATCTTTCTTGACGACAGCGATTCAAGGATTGCTTTTTAAGTTATGGCGTTATTACGACGGTTATTGTGTTACAACTTACTTGATAGCTAGTTACTACTGCCCCGGCAAAAACAGCCAGCTACTTTACAAATCAAACCCATCAAAAATTGTCATAAAAGAGCAAAATCCTGTCTCTAAAACAGGGAATGGAGTGATCTTCTTCCTCCTTTCCCTCCCGCTTTCCTCCCTCTCTCCTCTCCTCTCGCGAGGAGCAATTTTATGAAGAGCAATATCGGCAGGGTTTGTGAGCCTTTTCTCGATGATAAAGAGTTGAAGTTGAGAAGAGAAGCCCGTTCGACCGACATGGATGGAGGTGCACCTGAGCCGCGGGTTGAGTGCTCGTTCCACAAATTATTCTCCACATTTCCATCCTCATTTTTCTCTTCCGCGTCACTAACATTCATTCCTTCATTTCATCTTTTTATTTGTCATAACCAGTGGCCCTGGAGTGGGGCACTATCGCACCCATATATCCCTCCAACTCCGTTCTCCAGTTTTGCCGTCGTGCCACCAAAATCACCCGTGCTTTGATTATTTACAAGCCTCAACCGAAAGGGATGCTTGGATGGAAGATGGAATGCGCTGCTGTTGGAAGCATTTCAGTAAAGCATCGTATCAGTGTATCAGTAGTGAAGTTTGATTGAATCCAGAGACAAACAACCCAGAGTCAGATAAAAAAAATGCAACAGCAGAGCTGTGTCGGATTTCTGATATGTCACGGTGCGGTGGAGATGATATGGATCGGAGGAACGAGGAAGTTATTATTTATCCTTTCCAAAACACTTTAAAGGCATTAAGCAAAAAGAGTCCAACTCCTGTGAAACTAGCATGTATTTCCAAAGTCTCTAAAGCAAGTCGGACCTAGTCTGCCTGCCTGTCGTTCACACAATATTTCATTAAAATAGCCTACACCCCGACAATTATTACTACACTGCGATTAGCATTTAGAAAAAGTGGGAGAAGTGAGGACAGCAGGCGACAAATCGGTTTCATAACTTCTTTTTTTTTGGCCAGTGAAACATTTAAAAATTTCAATTGGCAAGCAGCAACGTAAGTATTACGTTATGCAGTATTATATGTAGTATTAATAGTTGTAATTGTATCTTGTTCCTCTCCCTCTCCTCCCTCCTCCCAGGCCCTCCTCCTCCTTTGCGATCGTTGCCTTTTGAAAGTGCTTGGCTTTGATCTGCATGAGTGGTAGTAATAATAAAAAAAATAATAGGCTTTAGTGCAGTTTGATGATGGGTCGTAAAATAGGGAATTACACAGGAAACGACTATCGCTACAAATGTAAACTAAACTGGGCTACCATGTCCCTGTCCTCCTCTCTGCCTCAGTTCTGGCAACTCGGGTTTGTGCACCTGCTCTCCCGTGAAACCTGTATGCACGATGCAATGCACAAAAACTACATTTCCTTGATCCTTGAACGGCATGGAATGGAGTAGTTGGATGGAGTTTACTCAATCAAATCGTTTTAAAAATCTTACTGATCCACACACTCCGTTCACAAATATGGCACATACTTGCCCTTTCCAACAACCACGGCAGAATCGAAAGAAAATCCACTGAACCAAAAAAGTTACGGTTAGTCTCTCGATTCAGTTAATTCTGGCTGTGAATATGTGACTGTGTGACAGATTTGTGTATTACTTATATATCCCAGTATTTCATACTCTAGCTCAATTCAACTCACAAGTCAGTCAGTATTGTCAATCTTTATTGAAGAGTTCCCCCCTCCATGCACCNGTATTTCATACTCTAGCTCAATTCAACTCACAAGTCAGTCAGTATTGTCAATCTTTATTGAAGAGTTCCCCCCTCCATGCACCCTTGGGGCTTTCTCGCTATAATTCTGCCCTATTATTGTGACAAATAGATGGAGGATGTTTTGGTCGTTTATCTTCTCATCATTACAAGTTAAAGTATGACTAATCGAGACAGAGAGGCATATTTTTTCTCACAAGCATAAATTTCAGTTAAGATTTTACTCCAACAAACAACTTTTATTCCAAAATGACAAATGAAGACAAGCCAAGCCATGAGTTGAAGCGGATCTTGAGAAGAAACTGGACTCAACAACAATCGATGGGATATTATGTGAGTAAGAAGACTGCGCACTGCGCCACAATAATATATATATTTGTTGGAAAGCTTCCCTTGGGTTTCGCCCACTACTACTCTACTTGCTTTTTTGTCACATTCCCTGCGTGAAAATGTTTTTTTTTTACTGAAAAATAGTCTGCCTGCACTTTTCAAGATCACAAAGCTCATGATTAGATTGTATGTCACTCACAAAACAAGCATAATATTATACAATGATTGTGATGCAGTTTTTACAAAAGGCGACAGGGTGATGTTGGTCATTTTTTTTCCTACTGTAAAAACTACACTACTCCTGCTTCCACCCAAGCAAGCAGGTAATAACTAACTGAATAACAATCTAAAAATACATAATATTATGCAGTTTTTGTTGTTGTGCATTGCATTGTTGTGATGTCGACAGTAGTAGATTTGCTGGGGCATGCATGCATCATGCTGTAATCAAAAAGGAAAACCCATTGCACATGAGATGAGATCTACCGGCAGTAGTCATAAACCAATAAAAGCAGCACAAACTATTACGCTTGCACAGCAGGAGTCAGTGTGCATTGATTGCATTGCACAACAGGAATTACAAGATTACAACAAGCGTCCACTTCACTCCACTCAACTCCACTGCAGCACCCGATACCCACCAATTATCACAAAATTAATTTCCTTTCCCACTACTGCATTGCTTCCATAATTGCACTAATGCACTCACTCGGCCAACATTTCCAAAGACGAACCCCGTGACCGTGACTCTCTAGCTGATCATGAAAATCATATAAGACCATTACCTTGTGAGTTAACCGTTCCGCTTGATTGTAGTAAAATGGAACAGGTAGGAAAATAGTAGATAGTAAAATTTTTTAGTCAACACTATTATTCTCTATCCGATCCTTTTATAGCACAATATTACTTAATTCGCACGAGAATCATGTTGTGTGCTACATTATATTATGAAGAAAACCCTATTCAAATGTGTAAAAAAACATCTTTAAAATTCTTTAGTTTTGGTTGCTCGCACTTCGTAGTTCCAAGAGGTTTTCCGTATAATAAAATGCTTTGCTTTTTGATACTTTGATTTGAAAAAGTACCTTAAAATTCATTTTAAAAATATTATGAGGAGACAGCAAAAACACAGCATGTCCATCCATTCCTACTCGACTACGGCGTAAACACAGATGCCCAGTTCATAAATACACTTAAATCTGTTCAAAATGTTCCAAAATACATTTTGACTAGGACAGTCTCTATGTACACACACGCAGCAGCAGTGTACACACGTAAAAAGTAAAATTTCTACAGGGTGGGTGATGCGATGGGGTGGAAGAAATGAGATCATGAGGACCAACCCGAGATCGAGATCGGGCGTTCCACGAGATCATCTTATATCCGGTCCCTGTGATTCTTTCATCATCATGAGAACACACCAACTGGTTCAGCATTCAGGGAGACATGATTTTTAGGAACCACTGGACAGGCAGGTGATATGGAACACCGCCATTCCCATGGTTCCCCATCTACCCTCGCTACAGCGACGATGTCGATTTAACCTGACAATTAGTGGATGAGTGAGTTCGTTTTCGTTCTACCTGAAAAATAACGAACGAACTATTTGGATTCTATCACGTAAAAATCTATCTCAAATGCGCAAATAATATGATGATACATATTATAAATCGGAAGAGTAGAAACCCTAGCCTAGCAGGATGAACAAAAAAAAAGAGTTCGTTCCAGTAGCCAGCATTTTGCTTGTAAGCTTTCGCATCAAACAACGTCGAACATGCAACCACCACGAAATTAACTGAAAGTGGAATGACAAATGCCATGTAGGTATACAATAACTGGAAGAAATCATTTTGTGGAGCCCTGCATGCATTTGGTTGGCATGGCAGCACCTATAATCCGATTTGTTATCTCTACTTGCCTCACGTGCACAAATTATTTAAGGTATGTTACTTCTTACCTCTGCAGAAGAATTTTGGAAAGTTTTTGTCGCTCTTGCGACACCACCGTTGTTTATGGGGGGATATAATTCAAAAGTGATTTGATGGCGTAGCCTGAGAAACTGAATGTTCGACATTGCTCGTTTGCAGTTCAGTCGTTGAATGTATCGTTTACCGCTCGTGTCTGTCTGTCTGTATGGAAACCAATTTACAACAGACTTTGTTCGAACGAGTAACGTTTTGTCAGAAGGTTTGTTTGTTAGATATTCTTAAATATTCTTGCGTTATGCCTGGTAAGGCAAACAGCGCGTCGGCCATCCCCTTATATATCCAGCACTCTAGAACGTGGGGGTCTCTACATTAACATAAACATGTATCTTACTGATTGCTGGGATGGGATTTTAGCAAACTCGACTTTTCAGTAGTTGTATTTAACTCTACGTTGCAGCATATCTTGGCGACTTTGAGTTTAGCCATGTTTCTGATTATTTCATTACTTAAAATTAAGATTGGCTAGCCAGCCATGTTATCTTGGTTGGCGGACTTTGCTGTTTCGTAATTTACATACGTAGGTATTTCAGTGAAAATCGACGACAGGCTTGAATCTATGATTTTATCACCATGTTGACTGAATGCATCAACATTAAAATAGTCTCATTTCCATAATATTGCATTGTAAAACAGCCACAGTTTTTCCCTCGTTCATCTTTGGATAAATATAAAAAATAAATAGGCTATCACTTTTTGTGGTAGTGCACACCGGTGACTTATTTTGCCATGACCACCAATCCAAAATCCAAAATGATCTCGGGTCACACCACACATTATATGAATAAACCTTACAGTGCTTTCGAAACTGATTCCAACAGCAGTAATTGAATAAGTAGATAACAATTATAATATATATATATATATATATTTCTTTAAACTTTTCTAGTGGAGAAACACAGCTTAAAGCCAGTAACAACAGCAGCATGAAGCGTGTGTAGAGTTGAATATGAAATGGTAATGGTACTCGGTCGGTCGGATACGATGATTGCATAAAAACATTTCAAAACCACGCAGTTGCTTTTTACTTGGGAGGAAAAAGGCTAATCTTTAATCTCCTCTCCGGCCGAATAGCAATGATATGTAAGCAAGGCGCCCCTGCCTGCCTCTCAAATGAAGAATGAAAAAATGAATGCCAGAGACGATTATATCAGTGCCATTTCCACCAAATTGGTGTCGACAACCATTTCTCATTAACATTTTCCCTTTGCCACTACTATTATTGCATTACTAGTTTATAGAAATTCTACTCACGATGGATGAAACTGATGATGAAGAGGATGATAATCAATAATAAAGATCATACATAATACCAGTTGCCTCATCATCATCCAGTCGGCGTCACAGGCCAACTGTGGCATGAATAAACTAAACTCCAGCATGTGCATCCTCTCCACATCCCATCCCAATTCATGCATCCCATGATTCTTGTTCAAATTCGCATGACTATTGTTATTATTTCGCAAATTAGATTAATTTTGCCTGCTCGACGACGCGACGCTCGAAATAAAAAAGAAGTGAGAAATGTGGATGCCACCTTTTCCATCTAGTGGTGGCTGGAGATGTTGGCAGTTGGCAGGGTGCTGCGAACGAGAGATGATGAGCAAATCTAATGCTCACGGCAATGTAGTCGACTGTGCAAGTCTGCCATACGGTGGCAGTAGTCAGGCAAGCCTATCGAACAATGTACATTCCGTGCATGCGATGCTACGTGAACATCATCATCATGAGTATCATGATGATCATGAATGACGAACTTGTTTTTGTGCATTACCACCTTGGCTATTGCTACTACTCTTCTGCATTCTGCAAAAGAGTTATATAGTTCTTTTTAGTTTAGACTCTACTTTTAGTAGTTTAGTGCACAGTCTCAGCTGTGTTCCTCTGTCTGCCTACTCTCCCCTTCACGACGCGACGACGACGACGACGACGACGACGACGACGACGGCACTTGCATCAAGAGAAAGGCAAAGAATAATAATATCGGCAACGGCTACTACGTTTCAAATTAAATCAAAACTCGAAATGATGACTCTAAATGAAGCTCATCGTCATCAGCTAAAAATCCTACATGGATAGCGAGAACGATGGATAAGCATAAAGAACAGCATTGTCACCAAAATTGCATTTCATTCATACTTACTGGAAATGCGAATGGGAATTAGAAGTCTTTACGGAAGGAAAAAGCAGGAATTTTTAGGTTCGAAATGAGCTTGAGTTGGCCATCTACGCATGACCTAATTGAAATTCTAATGTTTTCAATTCAATTCCACCTTTTCACCATTCAGACATTGAGATATGCTCTAAGGATTGGAATGCATAAGACCGCAGGTTCAAATTTGGAATTTCTAATGAAACTAAAGTTTGATTAAGGTTCAAATTACAAGAGAAGATGACAGATTGCTAGAGAGAGAGAGATGGAGAGAGAGAAGGACTAAATCCAGTTGGACTAGTAATGCCTCCCCATCCAGAGTCCGCAATCATTTTATGCTGGAGAAGAATGTGAAATGCAAAATAGATATTTGATTGCTTTTTCTGGCATAAATACTGAACATGGAAGGAAACGTTTTCAATAATTTGCATGCATGTAAGTGTAAGCTTATTCAAACTAAACAATCTACATATTTGATTGTAAAATTAGCATATATTACGGAAGTTCATTCTTGGAATACCTTGCTGATTGATGATATTGAAAGACCATCAAAACGTCACATCCGATCCGATTCTATCAGAGTCTTCTTGTTCGACTCGACTATTATATACCTAGTACTTCGCCGACGCCAACCTTTTTGGAGAGCTTTTTTTTAAACTCTGGCTGGCAATATGAAAAGCGTTTTTTAAGCGAATTTGTAACTGAAAAAGATTTAGTATCTTACCTGATGAGTTAGAGGGTTTTCGCGTGGATTCGACGTAGGGTTTGGGTGGGGAGAACACAGGCTTTTACACTGTTGCACTCGTCACCGTCAACCAGACCGTGGTGTCGGGTACGATGAACATTCATTGTAAGTCTAAAAAAATGCTGAGGTCACATTTTGTCATTTGATATTATAAATCCTTTTTAATAAAATTTCCGTCTTTAGTCAGTCACTTGATGCTAGGGTTAAAAGTATTGTTACAGTTTATTCCAAGTCTGCTCCTAACGTCTATGGATAAAAAGATGAATGACGCGTCAACAATTAAAACCATATTACGTACTACGTAATTACTTACTAACTAGTAGCCACTGCCCCTGTCATGCACATTTGTATTTAACAACTATACACAAAAAACAATTCAGAGGGAAATCATAGGAGTTAACTAACTAACTAAAAAACAAACAAAGAACCAAACCAGTCGTCGGTTTTATACTTTTGTGCCTTTTGTCGGGCTTTCTTTTTTTTCTCTCTTTACCACATTCACAAGAGAGTTATAAATTTAGTTGGAGTTCGTGGAGGTTTCCTTATTTTAGTTGCTTATTTTGCAGTTGACTTCGGCACAACATTATTTTTGGAACTTCAACTGAAAAATGCTGGGAGGAAACCAAACCACGCCACACGTCGTTCCACTGTTCCTCCTCGAGGTTTTCCCGTTGAAATAAACGTCTTTATTAATGTGGCGATTTTCTCCAATTCGCGTCGCGTTGTGCCGAGCAGAACGGTCGCATTATAATTCTAGTTCTTTGTATTCTAGAGTTGTGCCTGGAGGTCAGAAGAAGATACTCAAGTAAAATGTCATATGAATAAATGAGTGAGTAACATTTGATCAGTGATGATGCTACTGATGATATTATTATTATTATTGTTCCTCTAGCTGCTGCAGTAACCACTTTTTTCCAGGCTTGCTGCTAATATATTCAACATTTATAATATTATTATGTCGTTTCCACTTTGGTTATTCTCCTTTTTGGACACAATGGAAATGGGAACTGTGTGAAACATATTATGCATAATATGATAATATTTAGGTTTAAGAAGGAATCCTTTCAAGAGGCAGCTACATTTTTACTGACAATAGCAATAGCAATAGCAGCAGCCAGCAGCAATGTAAAATGTAATGCAAGTCAATGGAGGCAGAGGTACACCAAAATCTAACGTAACGTAACACACACACAGACACACAAAAAAGAGGAGAATATTATAATGTAGGTACTTCTTTTTGCTCGGTAGATAGATAGACAAATATATGTAGAGTAGTAGATATACATAGAATTTGTAGAGAGGGCTAAATAACAGGCTTTCTTGCCCTTTGCTGCTTTTGCTGCTCCTGTTCCGGAGCTGTGTGTGAGGAAAAAAACATGCAGGAGTACAAAAACACTTTTATATTTATGCTATATATTAGTATGCTATATATATATCATCATCATCATCACATCACCAACACCATACATCTATACTATTCTATACATCTCATAATCCCATCCCCACACAGCTACCTAACCTCTTCTTGGCCCACGACGACGACGGACGGACTACGGACACATTTCTACATGAAGGATCCATCCATAGCTAGCCCAAGTATATCAAGGCATCATCATATTGATACATACCTTTTCCTTAGGCTGCTACACGACGGTGCGATTTTTATAAACCCTGCATGGTCGATGCGTTTGCGGCCCGCACCCCCTCGCCATACGCTCAAAATAAAATATACAAGGATAGAGGCCTTTGTGCTAGGAAAGTGGGTAGATGGTTCTAGAACACCGCCACGCTAAAAATCCATTGAAGTAATAGCAACAACAACACTTTGGGTATATGGCAGAGAGCCTGCACCGGGCCACCAACCACACAAGTACCTTAAGGTGGTGCATGCATGGTGTGGTGATATAGACTACTCACAAAGCTAAAACGTACAAAACGTTATATGATTATGTATATGAATAATAATAATACCTACTCTACTACTCCATACGCTATAATGCACGTCAATAGTCAGCCTGTGTACAATAATAATACCCAGAAAGAAGGAGAAGAAACCATGGCATCGCAGAGCAGGAAAATACTATGCTTCATTTTGTCCTCTCCGTCTTCCCAAATATACCAAATCCGCTAAAGTAAATACATACGTACATCGATGGTTTTTTTCTAGCGGATGAATTTATACTCTGATGATGATAGTAGTCTGCCATGGTATATTGGCCTCCTGCACACACCATCAGAAAACATGAGGCTCTCACACCGACGACGACGACCACTACGTAGGTTAGGTAGGTGCCAGCCAGCAGCAACCGTTTTCAGTAAATAACAGAATTTACTTTACATCTGCCTACCACCACCGTCCTACTACTACCGACCATTTACATGTACAAGGTACAGTTGATTTAGGCGTAAAAATAGCACAACTGAGCGCACAATGGGCTAAATCTTTTATATATATACGGTGTGGTGTGAAGTGGAGGTCCGCACCACCACCATCATGCATCGTCGTCATACCATCTACCCACACTACTGATTCAACGGAAAACATTATGCGCCAGAAGAAGAGATTTGCGTACGTCTGCCTGTACCACGGCACGACAGACAGTCAACAAGAGAGTAACAATATTAATGCTCCTATTATTATTGTACAGCTCAGGACATACATACAATACAACTATAAACTACGCTACGTACATGCTTATATTCACTGCTTGTTTTTCCCGCATGCATTGTTGGGGGGGTTGTCGAATTCACTTGTTCGGCAAGGCAAACTAGCTAAATGTAAATGTGTGATACGATAAGGATATTTTAATTTTTGGAATTTGATTTTAAATTTAGAGGCTACCTATGAACGTTAAGGAGAGGGCCAACAACAACACTATGTTAAATAGTGTGGAATCTTTAACTGATGAAATATACTGGGTAAACAATGTAAATGAGCCATTAAACGACAGCATGCAGTCATGAATGAATGAATGAATGTGAATGCTATTAATACACTAAAGAATTTGTAAATATTACAAATAAGTAATAATGCCATGAATGCAATTTTTCTCGTGACAACTGGGTACTGCGTTCATTGTAAGTTTATTATTATTACGGACGGTAGGACAACATGCAAAAATCATAGCGTCGTACATAGTAGACTGCTTGTGGCACAAAGTAGAAAAAGGAACATACTACTACGCTGGCTTTACTCAAAAAGAAGAGGTAAATCGTATTTTCCAGTACACAAAGAAGAAGAAGAACGAAAACTGCGTGCACAGGATGAACGAAACACATCTCACTCACCCACACTCATCATTACTATTACATCGTGCAAACCTCCTTCCTTCAAAAAAGCATGCATGGTTGTTTCGGTAGGATTACACCTATTGGGTTTTTGGGCTGTTTCAAAAGTTTTGTCGCAAGAGAGGCCCCCTCACAAACTTTGGGCACAACCGTACTACTTAAATTAACTAATTAATTATGTGCAAATGCAATTTTTTAAGTATGCTTTAGGTGGAACGAACGACCTAGGCGAACTCTAGGAAACTGCAGGAGGATGATAATGTTACAAGCATAAGTAATTATTATAGCACCTAATATTTAAGCTAATAGACTCCGAGTACTCTTTTAGCTGCTCCAAAATATACTGGTTTTTATGCACAAAGGCTGCAATCTAATTAATTGCATTTATTTTGTAGCCGTTATATGGGGCACGCTGCGAATTTATAACAGTCAGAATGGATGGTGAAGGGAGAAATTGTGTCTCCGAAAGTTGACAGTTGGAATTGCAAATATGAACTGATTGAAACATCTGAATTTATTTTACATGGAAACGCTATGTTTACAGCGTTGGGGGAGCCTTAAGAAACTATTGAAGGCTGTTTAACAACTCACGAAAACGAATGACTTATTATGACATACATGGACACGAAAAGTAATTCATCTTGAGGACATTTGAAAATTAGCCACTCAAAATTTGAAGAAGTTCAAGGAGGTTGTAATCCTCGGATTCCGACGTAGAGTACCGTGTCACTACTTCTGAAATATCCTACGATATTCGCGAATAGACAATGGTATAGGCTGTATATATGTTGTTGCCTGAATGGATGGCTTCAGACGACTCACATCAGATCTAGTATCATGCATTGACTGCATGCATGGTAGTCATTGCTGTATAAACATTAGTAAAAAAAAATGCGGCCTACCTAATTATAGCAGTCCCATGTATAAAGGAGTAAAAAGTGGTCGTCCTAACAACGGCCTCATACTTTAAGTTAAATCTACTGTTCCATTCAACAGTACGTACGTACGTGCGCCTTCCTGAGCTGAGCCCACGTACTGCTTGGAACTTTAGACGGTCCACCATGAAAAACCATGGCAAAGTGTGACTCTGGTCGTGAGGCGAAGTAGGATCGAAATCTCAATTCGTCGCTTCTCTTACGGAATGGGGCATGGGGAAGTGCTCTGTGGAAAGAATGTCGACTCCTTTGCCTCACCTCGTTTTACAAAACTCAAAGTAGGGGCCAGCGACGCGCAGAGCAGCACGATGTTGCTATTTTATTAGCCCCAGCCCCTGTCCCATCATCATCTCATCTCATCCCACATGTTAGATTTTCGTTAAAAAACTGATATAGAGTACATACGTAGTACGCTATGTACGCAATGCAAATGCAACGCAACCGTTCTTCTGGCGTCTGGCATCTGGCTACAAAAGTTCCCTCATCTACCTATCTCCTCTCCTCGTCGTCGTACGTACACCCTTAATACCTACGCATCTCTCTCTGTACGTGTGCGTACTACTTCTACTAGCAAGCCTCACACCTGCCGTACCTCTCCGTCGTCGTCCTTTCATCAATAATACTACTAACACCAACTCTATATATGCATTTCATTCATTACAGTAGTCATCCTCCTCATCCATCAGCCACTATGTGGCTCATGTAGTAGTTGTAATTGTCATTTTTGTCATTCCTTTTCCTTGCTCACCGTCACCGTCCTCCTTATCGTTTATGCAAATGCAACAATGCAAATAAATGCCTTGGAACAATATTATATTTTGATGTTAGTGAGCTCATTCATGTCTGCCCTTTTCATTCAGCAATTCTTGTGCCAACTACTAATGATTTAAGACAGGAATCGACCCCAGATTCTCGACCTACCCCATTTTCTTCGCCTCAACGTTCCTGACGCTTGTTTTTTCACTGGGAATTGAGGAGGAGGACGGTATTTTCATTAGCTCATCAGTGCTGGTGGTGGTGAGGCATGGATGGTGGTTTGATGATGATGGTGGCGATGGCGAGCAAGAGCAATTGCATTTCCATATATCGGCCGATGTTAACTAAACAGAGAACCAGAAAATCAAGCATGCGTTATACTTATGCTTTATTTATTACAGGGGAAAAAGAATGAGGACTAGGACTGGGGTTTGGGGTTGCAGTTGCTGTTCCACTGGTTATAGTAGTAGTATGGTATGGTCATACATGACTGACATCATCCCAATGTTCACCGCATTTTTCGTCAGAAGCAAGCCCTCCCAATCTTCCTTTTTTTGTTCGCATCTTTGTTGTGTAAAAAATGATTACCAGGCGCCTTCTTTTAATGACCCAACCGATGACAAAACTTTCCTACGTCAAATCCAATCTATACGCCACGCTCAATCCATAAATCATGAGAACACAATTGACTGTTTTGATGATTAACCCCTAATTAATTAATGGTCAGAGGTTCCAGTTAATACCCCTTAAACACCACTTATAAATGCCCCATTCATGTTCCATAAAGCAACTTTTGTATGGAAAATATATCTCATTGGAAAATAAATAAAATTGCCCGAATCTAATTTATGCTTAGACATTTCACAAGCCGTACCCAAAACAGAAGTTGACGCAAACTGCATGTGATTTGTAATAATGACTAACTTTAAACCTGGTAAAAACCATATGTTATTTATTGTCTTTAGGATTTCGGTTTCATACATACATGCATTAACTTTGACATTATTGCAAAATGAGCACACACTCATTCATACCGGACAAGATGTACTGCAATTTCTACGACAAATCAATTTAATTAAACATTAAACCACAAATCCAAATATAGGCACAATTAAGTGTTCAGCAGGTGCAGCATTACCTTATATTTAAGAAAACTTAATAATCATTGACCTATTCACTTACAAACTTACCATTTGTACCCTCAGTCAGTTCTTCGTCAACCTGCACCATTAAAACAAGTAACGTTAATTTAGGCATCTTATAAGATATTTGCAAATATGAAAGCGTCAATCCCACATCAATGGTGAACTCTTGCTTGTAGATGAAACTTACCCGTTGTTGATCTAAATTGTGCTTTAAACTAGTTTTTCTGTTTTTGAAAATCGTTTATGTTACAAGGCTAGCCTGGTATGACATGTAAACACACATTCTCCGGCTTATAAACAAATGAAAATAGTTTTGAAAATGAAACAAATAAAAGAGTACATGTTCCACGCTCAACTATTTAGTGGTTAATTGCACCGTAACGGTTAGCATATACAAATGGTGGACAAAAAACTCCAAGAGAAAACTCTTGCTTCGAAAATGTGAAAATTGCAGTTGTAGAAAAAACATTCCAATTTGGAACCGACCATACCCCAACCTGGCAAAATGTAACACATATAAGGACGCAGTAAGCACATTACTACTTATTTTAGCAAACTCGAAACATGTGTCCACCGCTTGTGTGTTGGTGGACAGAGACCTGAGAAGGGTGCCTTTCTTAGGTATTGTAGCTAGGATTTTCACTGCTACCTGGTACCTGAAATCGTCGTGTTGGTCCTTCCACTTCGATGAACTACTTAGCTGGCTTGTAAACCAGTCTGATAATTTGTTAATTTGACAATAATGGAGCGTATTGATTGCCTTGAAAGCTTTCCAATAATCCAATTTTGTTGCTGACGAACTCTGGAATCGTAAAATGATGGTCATTGCGTGGATAAATATGTCGGTTTAAATATATCTACATATACATAATCCTTATGTATGAAGAAAAATAATTTTTCGTTATATATTATTTGTCTAGACAAATTTTTACTCATAAATTCTACAGTTCGTTTCGTATAATAATTTATTAACTTGCGACTTTTTGAGCTATGTAGTTTTGTTAGTTTTATCAGTGATATCTGGGCTAACTGGCCGTCTGTTTGTCAATGTCTTGGCAGCTTTTTTGTAATTTAAAAAGTAAATTACTTTTGTAGTTCATTCATCTCCCTGTCATTTGGATGATGCTCGAGGATTAAGACCTTTGGAGTAAATTATTTTGGTCAATCGATGCATTAAATGACTAATGACTAGAGATGGACGACGCCACCTTCGATAGATTTTATTCAATCAAATATAAACTCAAAATTTACGGATTTAAAATTAAAGGTTGTTGTAATGGAAGGTTGCAAGTTTTGTTCCGTCGAAGTTCTCCATTCTTGTAGTATCAATTGGTGAAACGATTTTGAAAAGAGTAGCTTCTAGTGATGATAGTATGGGCACGAAAGGAAGCCAGAGCAGACCCATTTAAGCAATCTCTGCTTAGGAAAGAAATCCGTTTGTCGGAATTTTAATCTCGCATGAATTGTATTGGAAATGAGTATTCATGTCTACTTTAGTTATTCTCTCAAGATCGGCAGTATTTATTTGAGTAACTACTATAGTAGATTTCGGCGAATGGCCATAGGTTTGCAATTTATCATCGTTTGTACAATAAAATAATAGAAGGTTTCCAGATTGAAAACTTTCACTTCGGTGCGATATGGGAATACCTGAATACCTGCAGTTCATAGTCCATAGTCCATATAGCTGCACGCCGCATTGCTATTTTACATACATATATACACCAGCATTTCCTCATGTAAAAGTATCTGGCTGGACAATTAATTGTACTCTCTCTCAATCAAGCGCTTGCACGCAGAACTATACAAATAAAGGCACTATCAATGCCCGTCTATCTGCATATATGAACTTTAAAAAGATAATAATTATAAAGGAAAAGGAAGGTGTCCATCCGTCCGACACTACCCCCACATATACCTGCTTATATCGTTCCCATTATAATCTACGCCTAAGTCATTTAATTCTTGCATCTGGCTGGTGTCGTATCGGTGTATATAGACCATAACTGACCGACCAGTGACCAGGTGGGAGGTATATATTTCGAAGTTGGGAATGGGATAATTCAAGCTGGCCAAGCAAAATCCATATTACGTGTCGGTCGATCCAAAAGCATCCTTAGATTTATTAGCGGAAGTATAATCAAGTGCGTCTTTAATCAATTTCTTGCACGCTGTTCCATAAAGCTGGAAAGTAGAAACAAAGATCGTTGCATGTATGCTTTCATGAGATCTACTTTTCATAATATGCATATCCGAGAAAACAAGCGGTATCCCATTATTCTAGTTTCCTCCTACTCCGGGTCAAGGTCTATAGAAGTGTTACAATACAATGGTCTGCTTTTGGAGTTTGGAGTTGCTTATATCATAAACTAGAGGTTTGGGCCAGTGCGTGCGTAGGGTAAGTGTAAACTTGTCGCAAGTTGCAGATTTCCAAAAGGAAAATGTGTTTCTGTATCGATTCATGAGGATGGTTGACATGGTTGTTGGTTGATTGATGAATGGGGTACTTTTACAGCTACGGACAATGAATGTTACATTTTATAGTCCAAACCCAGTGATTAGCAAACTAGCAAGAATGACAGCTTAATAAGGTGTAATACATGTCTACTACTCTACTACCATTTTTCGCTATAGAGCTACGAGCTCGAAATGACGTTAAATACCTCCACACATGTCCCTCTTACAAATTATCTAGCTGAGTGCGGGCGAGTCCTAACTTTTGGTCATGTCATACCATTTGTGTCATGCTCTCATGCTCCTATAATTTGGAGAGTTTCAATAAAATATCCAGCATGATATGATAATGCCGTCTTGCCCATTCCCATACACTGTATAATTGGATTAGATATTCTTATTAGATCATCAGATCACATCATGATTCTAATTGTCTTTAAAGAACGCAGTTGACGCATAGGCGCAGAGCACACACACAGACAGAGTTGAACCTGAAACCAACAGAAGCATCCTCCCTATCGCCGGCTCGGCTACATCATCTCCGTTTTAACATATTAGATAGATATGAAGTGCGTGTGTGTCGTGTGTGTGTGCCTATGTAGAAAGTTGGTTGTTGTTGAGTCCTTTTAGTCACTCACTCACTGACTAAAACTCACTACTCACTCACTACCCACAGCAGCAGCTGCTGCTGCTGTACGTTTAGTGTAAGAAAGAGGTTTTTAAGATACATATCAGATCAGCAATGCAAGCAATGCACTGCAATGCCATGCCATGCCATAACATAATATACAATAGAAAGCGAGAGTTGAGTTGAGTTGAGTTGAGTAGTAGCCTAAAGAAAAGTGTGTGATGTGATGTGATGTGGTTGGTTTGGTTGGTAGTAGGGAGACGAGGAAACGATATGAAATGAGAGTGAATTTTTATTATTCTGATTCTTCTGATTGCTCTTTGGTTGGAGTGCTGAACTGAATACAGAGATGACGATGATGAATTGATTAGTAGAAAACACATACAAACGTAACGTCACGTAACCTAACGTACATAGCATTAATAGCAACAAAAAACAACCAACAGGAGTAGTTTAAAGGAAGGAACGACGCGACACTCCTTTTTGCCAATTCAGCCAACTTACTCGTCTTTTACTTGTGTGACTAATTGCGATTATTATTGTGAGTGAGTCACAGTTACACATTCTCACACTATGTGAGTCAGGCAGGAACAGAGAGAGAGAGTGTGTTGAAGATCATCTCACATAGTTCCAGTTTGTTTTGTTGTTACAGTGGTAGCTGGTTGCACCAGTTTAAAAACAGTATTTTTGCGTGTGTTGGTGGTGGTGGTGGTGGAACTGAAGTTTTTGGTGCCAAAACAAAGTAGTCAGCAAAAGATTTCGCGGTCAGTCATTCATTGTCGTCGTGGTTGGTTTTTGTGTAGTATTTGCAAGTAGTGGTGTTGAAGGTGGGTGTGGGACAGACTCTCTCCGTGTAAAACACTTTTTGCAGAAAAATATTATACTGATTCGCACTGAATGCTCACATGGGAGCAGGGAAGGTGCTGCTGCTGCTGGAGAGGATTCAAGTAAGCCACGGTGGGATTTCCTCAAATGATAATACTCCTAATAATAATGTTCATTGTTAATGTTGTCAATTGTGCTGTGGAAGGAAACACTGTAATCCGTAATGTCAGAAACAGGGAACCATTTCACATTGACTGACAATTTTAGAAAACTGAGCGAAAAAATATTGAGCTTGAGAGCTAACCGGGATGAGTTTGATGATTGTTTTTGGTTATTTATTTTTTTTTGCTAATCTTTCTTGACTTGCAACGAGTGCGTTGTTATGATTTATTCTTGCCCGGACGGAGTACGTGCAGATGTCAGTCATGCAGTCCGTCATAATATGTCATGCTGTCTAAACCTGAAGTAGGTACACTATATTCCACACGAGTTTTCACCGTAGAATTTTATATAAGACAAACTTCCTAATTGCCAATTGCATAGTACCTATTCATAAACCACAGTGCGATTTTTGTATTGCCCCCTGCTCTGATCACATACATATGACATATGACATATTATATTGCTCCTGCGTATGCACTCTAAAGAGACGTCAGAAAACAACTCACTCCAACAAATATTTAAATTGTAAAATATTGGAATTGACTTAATGAATGTATCCGCCCGCTAAGCAAACAGGCAGCAAACGTGGTACTGGTCTGGTACTAATACTTTAGCACTGTAGTCCGTGAAAAGACACAATTTGATTTCATTTGCATTGCATTGCTTTTTGGTGGAATTACGCTGCTCACTTTGAATATCCGACGACAGGGCAGGATATGAATAAACGCAAAACATATTCTTGGACGCATACGTAATGCTCCTACTTTCAAGTTTTTCAAGAAACTGCATTGTTGTTGTTGCACATAGACATATTAGCTCATATTTTAAACAGAGCGATACCCCCCAAACGATGACATTTAATGATATGACTCATTTTGATTGCGATTTGCATTGTTTTATTTCGGATTATTTACACAATTTCCTATGAATCTTTACGTCAATGAATATTTCCTAATTACTTGCAGGGTTTTAGAAACTTTTCCTGCTCATCACATTGGGGCTGACATGTTGACCTTTCAAGGTCGACATTCATTAGGCATACCTTTGTGTACACACTACACACACCCCTTGCATGTAGGACTCATAAATGTTTTGTAAAAAAAGTCACACGCGAGAAATACCTTAAATAAGTACTTCAATGTTCAAAGAGTCGGTGGAAAGTTTTCCTGCAGTAGATTCCGTTTAGCTCTGAAATGACACTAATTTTTTTGCATGTCTTTATTCCAGTGAGGTACGAGTGTGGGGAAAAGGAATGTCAAGTAATCTCAGAACATAAAATACGGATACGGAGACAACATCGTTAGTTAGTATGAAGCGAGTTTCTGCGATGAGAAGACGGCGGACCTAAGGGCTTACACACATTGACAGACATCCTATATTATTCGCCAAATGCCATACTACTACATTATCGTCGTCTAGCTCCTTTTTGACTGAACTCTGAACTGAACAGCAGCGACAGCGAACAAACAGTATATTATCCGATAGGTGGAAGGGTCATTGCAAAAACTTGGGGCTTGGAGATATTTTGCTAAAGTCGCCACCGTTAAGGGGTCCGGAGTTCCGCAATTGTGACTACAATTAATTTTAGTGAATCTCTTAAATTTACTCAGTTGGAACTACACATCTGTTATGCCTGTGAACACAATGGGTAAGTTTGTTTTTTTAGATTTTTGTTTATTCTGCTCTGCTTTTTGCTAGTCACCTTACACAGACCTACTTGCTTGCCTTGAGAATTTGTAGAATATTTTATTGTTGAATGGATAATTGATTTATGAATATATGCTTGCAGAAGAACAAATTGTGATGACGCCAATGGCAAAGACAGACAAGTCGACGACGATAGCAATCGAGCGTCGTCGAGTGGAGTTGAGCGACACGAGCGAAAACCGCAAGATTCATGTTGCAGGAGGTGACCACACCGGAATCATAATCAACAAGCAAATCGGCAATGGGTCAACTGTCGTGTCCAACACAAACGATGGGCCACCTCAGCTTTCACTCGAGTTCAAAGTGTTTCTGGTGAACACCTCCACTCAGAAGCACACGCTGGAGAGTCGTCAACTCCGATTCTGGTTCAAGGACGAGTTTGCCATGGCTGAGAGGGCCAAATACTCCCAGGAATTCTTCAAAGAGCTTGTCAGTCCGCTCGAGTTTCCAAGAGATTACGTGGGCTTCATCACCAAGATCTTGAAACTCATGCAGATCCGCTACGTAGGAATGCGTAAAATTGAAATTGAGCTGAGGCAGCTCGAGGAAACCGACCGACCTCCGGAAAGGCCAAGTAAGTTCCATAAAAAATACAGTTTTATTATTTATGCAGTAGTAGTGAAACACGAGGAGGATTTCTAGTTTTTAGAGAGATATTCTGCCTTGTCACAATAATCAGCTCAAGGAAGAGACCAAATTTGCGTAATTATATGCTCTTTGGCACGGCTGAATGACGTGTTAGTAGTGGGAAATACTGTTGACGGTTTTCAAGAGGCCATGCATGGGCTTTATGAAAAAAAAACACTCAAAATTCTACTAGACACGCGAATCTTAACTTTATGATAATAATAACAAACAGCGAATCGGGATGCGATCCTGATTGAACTGGACAGATTAGTGCGGAGATCAAAGTCTAAGACTTCCCATGTGACCACCACCACCACAACTAGTACCACCAAAGTTGCCAACAAAGGTCGACCATCATCTTCTTGACTATCGTTGCATGGTTTTATACCATACTAATAATCCCCTTGGAAGAGTTTTACTACACTAGTCCTTCCTGATAATAATAATAATTGTTATTTTACACCCTATATTCAATAGACAGACAGTTGTTATATTAGCTACCCAACCTCTACGAAACTGGGGCATGTGGTACTGCTAATAAATGAATGAGTGTGGTCTGGCACAACAATAATGTCGTTCTCACCACGGTTAGTTCTAACTACCATGAAATTAACGATACTGCCTGTGTGGTTGATCTCTGGGGCATGTGGTACTGCTAATAAATGAATGAGTGTGGTCTGGCACAACAATAATGTCGTTCTCACCACGGTTAGTTCTAACTACCATGAAATTAACGATACTGCCTGTGTGGGTTTATCCTCCCTTAACGTCCGCCTAATTCAGCCCCTCCTGCCCCGCGTCTAAAGGAGAGGAGGGTTGATCCTCTACTAGCAAATTACTAAGTAAATTTGTAGTTGATACAGAGCCCCTGTCTACCTCTCTGCGTATTAAACAAAAATCTCGTCAACCCATTTACCAGTTAACATATCATATAATAATGTCATGCGGAATACGATATTCCTCTTCTGTCTTTGAAACTATACTTTACGATTATTTGAATTTTGACATAACTTGTGCTGTGATCTTATCTTGTGACTTATCAATGTGTGAAAACTACTTGTGGGTGTGTGTGGGTGGAAAACTATGCGTCAGCATGATGACTTTATATTATCATCTTTCAAATAATCATTTGCTCTATTTTTAATTTATGTGAACCGTGTAGTGTCTACCGAGCCAGGGCTAGCTGGAGAAAAAACGGAAGTGTCAGAGATGAAGCTGCTGGAGATGATTGAATGTGCGTATCCAAACCCACTCCCACTCCACGAGATTGCAAGGTACACCTTACTATAAACCTTTCTGAGTCTGCCTTCCCTTTTTCATCGCTGTAACGTTTTAACCGCGTTATTATGCCATAGCCCCATCCTCATTTCCAGAGATATACCTAACAAGTTAAGGAGGTAACCTCTCCTACTCCAGGAGGACAATATAACCTCCCAAAAACTCAAACCCACTAAATTTATTTATTTATGCAATCATTCACTGGAAGTGCAAAGGGGACGGCGGAAGCAGTCCCCTCAGGTGCTGGCATTGACCCTTCCTTGCTCCTCACTTTCTCACGTTTCCCCATGCACTTATCTTCTTCACGCTAGTAGGTAGGTACTTGGCACTTGCGTGTGAATTTCTGGGGGACTTTGAGACGCAAGGTAGCTCTGGAGAATTGCCTCAGGCCTGTTTGACCTCTTGTTAGTTTCCATATGGTACCTATTCTTTCTTTACAGAGGTTGTTCTTCCAAACTCTGATCTTTATCTAAAGTCCGGCTGTTGCTAATTTACTAATTTTGTTTGTACATGAAAGGAAATCCGACACAATTTGAATTGTTGCGTAATATTGTGTTTGTTGCAGGCAAACGTGCAGTCTGGAAGATGAGGTACGACATCACCTGTCCAACTTGCAGGCAAAGGGGCTAATTAAGGCAATGGACAAGGACAATTCCTCCTTCACCCGAGTCGTTCTCAACGAGACGAATATTAAAATTGTCAAGCAAATGCCGAAGATGGTGAAAGCAAAGCAACCCTCGATCGCCATTATCACGGCCCACTACTGCGAGAAGCTAGCGGTGGACGCTATGATTGAGAATCAAGAAACATTCGTGAGGTACACCACGGTCGGAGAGTCGAACGTGTATACACTTGGTAACATGGGGTCCCACCGCGTCGTTTCCACCAAACTGCCCAGCGTTGGACACACGCGTGAAGCAATGATTGCTGCGGGGAACACGACAACTAGGCTTCTGGGCACATTTCAAAAGGTGGACTATGTATTCCTAATCGGCGTTGGAGGTGGGGTTCCTCATTTCACTGACTACAACAAGCACGTGCGTTTAGGGGACATTGTCGTGTCCGCCCCTACCGAGAACCAAAAGTTTGTGTATCTGTACTGCGATAAGGCGATCGAGAAGCCGGCCGGTGGAATCGAGTTTGAGACGCGAGGATGGATCCCTTCTTCGCTAATCCTGCAGGATATAGCTGCTGAGTTACAGGCGGAGGGCGAGGAGGAGTGGGCGCAGGCTGCTGAAGAGGGTATGCAGATTTTGAGTGAGCAAGAGGCAGACTTTGCTCGACCACCTCCCACCTCGGACAAGCTATACATGGCGATTGGAGAGAAGGATGTCATAGAGGTGGCCCACCCTGCTCCTCCCAATTCCTCCAGTCATCCGCAAAAGCGGCACATGGAGTCAAGAGTTCACTTGGGACCAGTGGCGAGTGGGCGCATGGTGGCAAGGGACGACCATATTCGGCAGGAATTGGCAGCTCGACTTGGGATCCTTGCGTATGATTCAGAGTATGACTCTGTGCTGGAAAGCGTCATTGGCAACCGAAGGGACGCTTTCGTCGTGATTCGAGGGGTTGCCGACTACAAGGATGGCACGAGAAGGAAGGATTGGCAACCCCACGCGGCACTGCTTGCGGCAGCTTTCGCCAAGGCGATCATCGCACGAATGGATCCCCCTACAGACGACTAGGTGGGCAGGGCATGCTGCCACAAATAATGAGTTTGCTAACGTCACAGTGCCACAGGCCCTATTCTTCTTCACCTTTGTCGAAATGTTCGCCATCGCCACCACATTTCGTCAGGCAACCACCTGCATGTTCTCTACTCTTCTTGGTCTTCTTCTTTCTCTCTACTACTAGAGTACACCCGCCCCTAGTCGTCACACTCGTCACGTCACGTCAACAACATTCACATTATAAAACTAAACCTCAACACGGGGAGGTTGACCTGAATTACAAGTAATATGAATACCTAAATCAGTCAAAATAGAAGTCACATAATTCATATATATAAAGATACTCGCGTCTATTTTATCAGAAATATAGAGCTGAGAAACTCAGAATCTCTCAGATTTTACGCAGGAAGTATATTGTAGGCAGGCACAAAACTCTCGCTATCTTCAGGCTTGTCCTATGACACTAATTGTATAAGTAGACGCCATCACGCCATGCATGGCTCACAGTCTTCTAAACCTCTTTTCCCTCTGCCTCTAACTAAATAATAAGTAACCAAGCCAACAGGCGTCAACTAATTGCAGTGAGTAGAATGGTTTGATGGATGGTAGTAGGAATCATCAAGAAAACGTGAAGCAGTACCTTGAATTTGGATGGGGTTGTTTATTATTACAGATTAATAAGAAACAGAAATATTAAATAATAATAATAATAACATGCTGTCAGTTCCTTAGCGCTTTGCTTTTGTAACCTTCATTCAGTTAGAGGGACACTGGAAGAAAGCAGTGAGGAATTATTTCGCACAACCACAGTCGCCCGTGATGCGTTACTCGATATACTGATGAATTATTATGAGTGCGTATATCGCGTGGGCGTGCGTTCCATATAACAAATGACGTAGTTTATGGGTCTGATAATGAGATTTTTTCTAATTTAATTTTCGTTTTTTCACACTTTTAATTCAACAAGAATTTTCTCAATTGCTTCTGTTACGAGTATTTACAATAGAACTTACATTTAAGTTAGGTTATTCATACAATTTTTTATTATTTCTTACATTTCTGTGTCATGTGTGCTGCTTCTGATACTAACACACGAGCAGCTTAACTGATTGGACTTTTATTGATGCTTATTAAAACCTACTGAATATAGGAGTTACAGGTACAGGTTACAGTAAAAAGATATAGAAAATCCTAGTCTTAAATGTTCAGGATGATACATTCAAATACACACGGCATTATTATATTTTCGGCGATTGCTAGTCATTCATATTGGTAAAATAGGTATAACAGAGAAATCGGCCGCCTCGATCTACTCGGGTACGCACTCGCTCATTGTCAGACTAATAATTTAGAGTCGTCCAGTAGGATTCGGGTTTCAGGTACATTTTTTCTGCTTTTCAACGTAGTAGGTGATCAAAAACATGTAACTGCTGCACTGGACGTAAAGTTTACATGCGTGTCCTGCCTGACCTTTTGCAGCAGCTTCACCTCAATCTCAATGTTTTTAGGATAGTTTGACACTTTTCAAGTTTTCAACTTTAAAAAATGTACCTGAACCTATTGTTTTGATGGTCTACTGGTTAGTTAGAGTATTTTTAACATCTGAATTCTGCACGGGTCTGCATAATGTGCAGCAGCTTATACTCGTATCTTCATTCATTGTCAAACTGAATACTGAATCTCGTTATACCTATGAATATTCTTGGAGGCCACATTACCCAGATTTAGTTTAGTTTAGTTCCCGACATTTCTTCTTCTTTATGAATATTCTTTCATTTTAATTAATGATTTAAGTAAAGGAAAGAAACACGTATAAGATTTACACTGATTGATCTGCGTGCGATCTGATCCAAGCAACTTATATGCATCAAGTAAAAAAATCCGTACGGGCTTACCAAAAACAAATGACGAAACCAAAACTTATATTAACGTAGGTAAATAATACTCATTACTCATTATTATAGTATTTTGATTTTTTGTAGTTATTTAGAAAATGTCTGTAATCCACATGGAGAGAGAATACTACTATTAGCTTTTAGTATAATATTTATGTAAAAAAATTGCACAAGCAAACAACACAATGTGTTGGGCACTCTACCACTGACAACAATCAGCGAAAAGTTGCTTTTGGCGATTGGTTCCTTAAACCTATTGTTTGAAAGATAAAAAAAATTGTTTAAAGATATTACTATCATGATGACGTGGTGTATTCTGCATGGTATTGGCAGATTTAAGGATTGAGATCGTCGTCGTCTTCATATATTGCACATCATCGATCGAACTAAAAATAATAATACTCATGTGGATCATGTAGTGAAAGCCTTTCCAGTACCGTCGATTAAGTATCTGTCCTGCTTGGCGTGCTATAGTGCTTTCGCTAGATAATTTGCAGAGAGGGCATGATATTATGTACTACGTACGTATTATGCAATTTGGTTGAGAGCTGACTTTGAGGTCAGTTAATTAGTAATCGGTACCTTGTTGAGCCTAATGAAACAACGCTTGGATATTGAGCTGACGTCCATGCTCCAATTTAACTTTTATGTAGTTCGACTATAGATTCCTTGTATGTTATTATAACTAACTATTTTATGAAAACAAAAAACTTTCAACTTTTGTAAAAAAAAACAACATAATTTGCTCTTGCTTATTCACCAATTATACGTTCGTATTACAACGATTTTTATTATTACTTTAATGTAATTAATTAAGATTGTTATTTGTTCACTCTTTTTTAGCATATTATGATAATTATGGTACGTTTTAATTATGACATGATTGAATCGATTATATTTTAAGATATTTAGAACTGAATGGATTAAGTGACCTATGAATTACGACCTACTAAATAATTTTATTTGCCTAAAGATAGAAATTTAACCTAAAAAAAGGAGTCGTTTTAAATTAAACTTTTTGCTGACTGCATCTCTGCTCACATCTCAGATTGATAGATAAAAATTTTTATGTTAGGCTATGAAGTATCAGTGCAGTGGCAACAGCAGTCAGTGGTTCTCCTCCTACATTTGACATTAACAACACAACAAACCAAACTTATAATTTAAAGTGTTCGCTCCTCGGCTGTTAAAAGATCTGCATTCAATACGATTATAAAATGTCATTGAACTAATAAATATATAAAAGAGTTGGGTTTGAAGAAAAGTTGAATGGAACCTCTTTTTTGTTTATTTACATGAAACTTTATTCGATCAAATTAAATGCTACTCAACCAACACCCGACCCACTTATTGTGGATCCGATCAAGGCCACGGCATCATGTCATATCATATGCACTAAGTTCATGCTCATCTTGTCACAGCTTCTATGAAACAATAAAAGCAGTGACTAACTAATCAATTAATAACTTGGACACTTGTAGTAATTTTTAAAAAAAACTGGAAGTAGGTGGTTTATCATAAGGGGCATCAAGGCGAGACTTTTTAAACTTTCACCAACGTTGTCGGCGTCAACCCACTCCCGTCGTGAGTCGCGTGAATTTCTCGCCTTTGCTCTACATTCGTCCCCATCCCGTAATCCAGATCAGGTAAGCCTACCTTTATCCCCTTCTCATGCGAACATCCATTGGGGCAAAATGTACACGTCCTCACCTCACGCATTCTCGGTATATCGGTGTCTAACGGTAAACACAACGGTAAGTGAATATGGGCCTGTTGGATATAGGTACACGATGAAATACAAAAAATCGAATATTTGAATTGGAAAAAGCATAAAATTCTTGGCAAAACACGACCATTGTGAACTACAAGTGAAGAACAGGATCCGGCAAACAAGCCGGACAATAATGATTTAAGTTATTAAGATATATGACGTGCATGAATCTCGTATTCTGAACATGAAAATCAAAGCATACTTGCGACCACACCATTCATTCCCATTTTCGATTACAAATATAACGTATAATGTATGTATGAGATATGCATGATTGAGCGCTGACGGACAATTAAAGAAAACCCATTTTTATGGCTCATTGACGTTGAAATTCATCTTTATTACGTCTTAATATGCATCATCATTTACACTACAACAGTAACTGATTTCCCTTATCTAGTACAAAAGTTATACACACTCTAAAGTACTGATAACAACATGGCTTACAATTACAATATAACAATTCCACTACCTATTTTCATTATGCTCATTAATTCGAATGTTTCAGAGACAATTTGTTATGTAGTGTAGTGTTACAAATACGTAATATGGACCAACTAAAAATGACCACTAATAATACTTAATTATTATATATATTTAGTTTAGCTTTCATTTTACGTTTATTCGGTCTTCGCTCTTTTAATTTCCTCTGGCCCTGGTGCCACTGGCAGCCCCTCCGTCTCCATCTCCATCTCCTCCATAGACCGCTTGTTTCGAGGTTGACCACTCTCTAGGCCTTCTTTCTTGATGACCGCTTCCTCCACATTGGACATTGGCTCCTCCAGAGGACCTTCCCCAAATCCTTGACCTACGTCAGGGCAGCCGCCCTCCTCCATTTCATTCTGGGGATAACCTTGTGCTGGGTTGTTGTCGTCAGTCGCCAGCATCGCATCGGACTCCACAGATGCAACATTTCGCCATTCACGGATTTCACCAGTTACTGGTCTGTAGGAGACTATATACAGGGGAAGGGGACAGCAAATCAAACAAAACAGGTGTTGGATTGGTCAATAACCAATTAATTGGTTAATAATATTTATATATTGACTTCACTTACCCATAACTTGATCTAGTTGGAACACCATCATGTCGTCATCGCCCTCCTTTCGGCCTGCATGATCAATTGCCATTTGTGTCATTGGCATTGGTGTCCCAGGTCGGTCATGTTGGCGCCCCTGTCCCTCCATCGTGACGGGTCTTCACTGTTGACCAACAGGCTCTACCTCGATTAAATAATTCAAAACTAATTCTGACGGAAACGACTAATTTATTCAGAAGTCAAATAACACTTAATTAATTATGCTATCTCAAGTTGTGAATTTGAGTGGAACCCAAAAGCTGATATTCTAATGCAGATGCGGACGTAAGTCTGCCTGAAGTTGTAGTTGTAATTTCGTAATTTAAATGCCTTCTGCCCTAATATTGAAATGTTAGGTTGGCCCACAAGCAACAAGTGAGAACGGAACAACCTTCTTTCTACCTTCGCAAACCATGCAACGCGTATAATAATGGAATTTTCGGCTTCATGTGTACCTAGACTATGTATTTGAAGCTACCCAGGTTCCTACGTAGGCAAACTAGGTAAATGTCGAAATTCTAAAATGTTGATGGTTGGTTATGTCACAGACATGTAATGTAAATTATATTGAATAGTGGACACGTCGTTTAGCTCGAAGTTACGTAACGTAAAAAATTGGAGGATGAATCGAAAGAAAGGGAACGGTCATCAATTCAAGGATTACGTGAATATATACTAATTCATATTTGCGTTGATTAAAATAGGAAAGTACCAGTGTCATTAATCCAATGATAAACGTTTGCTTCAGCCATTAGCTAAGACCATGCGAATAACGTATGGAGCCTGTACAGCATAAAGACACTCACGCATGTCAAGCAAGTGCTTCCAATTCCAACTCTCCTTTTGATTTGCCACCTTCCGCTTCCCTTGAAGACTCTGAAAAGTAGGAATTAGGCATGCATTTACAGACCAAATTGAGGCCTGTGCTTATATTTTGCAAAATGTGTTGACAAGAACCATGCAAGGTGTCATATGTCAAGAATCCATCGACGCTAGATTATCGCAACAAGGACAAAGAGTTATATAATTTGTGATGCAGGGATACTGTGATACAATTATGGAGCTACATGAAAATACACTGCCGCTTCTAGTCCAATTTTTAATACATACTTCTAGTTCCAATGTGATATTATTTCTATATTTCATCAAGACCATTTTAACTTACCATTCTCAGTTGAAGGGCTATAACCATTGAAGAGAAGAGTGAAACCAGGTCAGGATCGTTGCAAAAGTGCCTTATTTTTAAGAAGATACAAGTTATAGCGTTATCCAGGCTATTCGAAAACTTACAATTAGTCGGAAGCTTAGGATTAGGAAAATAATGAAGTTTCAAAACATAAAATTCTCGTCAAAATAATGTCATAATTATTAATTTTTATAATCAAAGCCCATTTTATTATATCATTTTCATCACCTTGGCAATAATATAATATAATAATCCGGACAGAAATCTTATTTCAAAACATTTTCCTGAAATGCAAATATATGTAAAACAGACATAAGCTTGCATCACCAAAATTGAATTTGCAAAAAATACAGTAATTTACGAGCACGTATTCACTTCATCTTCGCGATTTTGACTATCGGATTAAGCATCAGTATTACAAAGTAACAAGTCTGGGATTTTCTTAGGACCGTAGTTAAATTTCACGTCTTCTATCACGGTAACTCCTCCTCCCTTGTCTTTGGAACCAGTAAATGTTATGGAGCCTTCGTCATGGCTTACAACGACAGCTTCCGTCGTTCCAGGTTTCATTTTGACTATCAGATTAAGCATCAGTATTATAA
>JAANSN010001091.1:0-38885 GCA_036850665.1 Dicranocentrus wangi | reverse complement strand
TTTTTTTTGCTTAATTATGCATAAAAAGTTGAAGATGACACGGACACGGAGGAGGTATATTTATATAAAGCCCATTAGCTATTATAAAGTTGCTCTTTGTGCTTATATGGTTGCATATTGCATTGTGGTATAGTACGAAATTGCGTACATGATCACACGATGCTTGTGTTGCAAAGTTCTGATTTCTCATACGAAGCTTAGGTAGAGGTGTATAATAATAATTTGACTAATTTCCTTCCTTATTCCGATACGAGGAAGTTTCTTATAAGACTTGTTCAACAAGGAAGGATTTATTATCATCGGTGTACTGTAGTTTGTAGCTTTATAGATAGTGTATGATTTTTGGCGATTTGGTAAATGGTTAATGGATGTCCGGATAAAGTGCGAAGAGGAAAAGTGATCGTTTAACTTTTTTGTTGTAAAAACCTTTTGTTCATTTATAATTTACATGTAGATGAGGTGGACAATGACGTATACAAGGTAAAAGTTTTATTGAGGTATACCTTGTAATGGTTGCAATGGAGCATGTACCTAGAAATGTTGGTTACCATTCCAGACTGGAACTGGAAAGCGAAGTGAGTAATATATATGTAACATAATAACAGGTTTAAAATGGGTTTGCTGAAAATGGAAAGTCAAAAAGATTTTCGAAGAAAATGCTGTCGTATGGCTTTCGTGTGCTCAATGATTTATTAGCAAAACCTAGCATTTCATAAATATTTACTCATGTTTCAGGGCAATGGCAATGGTAACAAAGTTGCAGCTTCATTGGCCACATCAGCGTTATTTCTTAAAACTACTCCTACATCGGGTGCTGCAGTTCGTGGTCTGATTGTATATCGAGCTACTGGAGCCCTTGTAGCCGCCACAGTGGGACTTGCAACAGCAGGGGCCACAGGAGCACTCGCACTTCCTGCTGTAGGCGCAGCGGTTACAGACGCGCCAGCAGTGGCTTGCGTCGTAGCTGCAACCGCGACCGTGGTCACAGCTGCTACTGTAGTTTCTTCGGAGTCAATCTCATCCTCGTCTTTTGTTGTCGTTGTCAATTTGGTTGTGGTAGTTGGAAGGGTTGGCCACTTGGAAGGTCTTCTTCCAAAGGATGCCTCCACCAACGCATTAGCACTTTCCCGCTGATTTGGGGGGAAAAAGTTTACGAAAGATCCCCAGAAGCGGTTTTGGTCAAGAGTTCCCAAGCTTTGGAAAATCTGTGCAATTCCTTTAACAACGTCACCTCCTGTAGGGCCTGGAGTTGTAATGCCAGGCGTTGTAGGCTCATCGTCATCTTCTTCACTGCCTTGACCTTCCTGTCCTTCCTGTCTCAGTCGATCTGGCTCAACACCGTGTAGCTTCGGATTCTCTTTCACTTCTCGTAACGTTCTCTTTAGGTTGATTTCTACCTGATAATCGCAGAATACATACCTATATGTAAATGAGTGCTTCACCTCACCTGTAAATGAGTGCTACATGACAGGATAGTAACAATTCTTAATGCACTTTACGCAATCCAAATAACATAATGATTACCATATCTGCAAATTCCTTGGAATAACCTAATTCATGAATAAGGTGCTTCAATTCAGTGTATTTGTCCTCCAAGTTTACATCCACAATTTCGTTATGCTTCAATAGCGGAATTGCATGTATCTAATTGTAAGAGAAAAATAAGATGATGTTTTCCTTGATTAACACTCTACTGATGGCTTTTTACTCACGACTATACTAAAAAATATGCAATCCAAAGTTACGTAAACGGACAAAAATGTTAAAGCTATCCGCTTCCTTACCCCGACCCATGATGTTATAAGCAGTACTGGCAACAGAGGTGATTGCATCTTTAGAAGTGCGATTGTAAAAAAAGTATATCAGCTTAAAAATGTATATGGATGTAGCAAATTTATTTTGCTACTTTCTCAAGTATACAACTTTAGATTATGATGAGCAGTTGACACTGAAACCAACAAAAAAACTGCGTGAATGAAAGTAGCAAACAAGAGTTGGTCGTTCACATTGAAAATGGGCACGACTTTAAGAATGCCACTGAACTGAACTAGCCGGAATAGTTCATGGACACTGGACAGATTGCATTATTACATAATATTTTAATATTCAATATCCTGGGTTCATCAGACACACACATTTCTGTCATCAATGTTGCTGTTGCTGCATGCATATTAGTCATTCGTTTCGTTCCTAATAAAAACAACATGATGTGACAATCAATATGAATGTCCTTATAACCTTTCCATTCCGGTCGACGAGATCTCGGTTCGGTGTGCTATAATATGGAAAACGTACAGCCTACTGAAGCACGACTGCTCCAGAAAGATGTCTTTATAAAGAATTTATAGTTTTTAGTACGAAAAGTTGTTTGGAACTGGGAGGTATCTGCTGCTGATTAATATAGGTAGGTATTCATAGTATATAGCGTATAAAATAATATACGAAATATTCAAAATCTGCTTTAATTGGATATGAAATGGTACTTCCATCTCCGTAGAGTATCCTCGGGTATCTTTGAGTGTCCTAATAAAAGATGCACATAATTTTCTTGCATTGTTCATATATGAACCTATAAACATATGAACATGTGGAAAAATAAGATAGTAGTATTAAAACAATAGTAAAAGTGAAATAATGTCATATTATTATGGCATCGTTAACTCATAAAACTGGCATTTGCACCACATGTGTCATGGTTTAGGTACCACAGTGGCATTGGGAGCAATATAAGGGAAGGGAGCAAAGTTGTAATTTGTAATGTAAGGAACGGTTTCATCTTCAATTGCGACGAGATTGTCTATCACTCACCAGTACCATACATGGGTACCATCATATTATCACGAACTGTAATCAGGCCGTTAATTACACGACGGAATAAATGAACAACCTTGTAAATGTTTATGATACTGAAATGAAAATTGAATTTTATATCTTCACACGCAAGCGTTTAGGTATTAAATTGAAACCTGGTCCAGTTACATTCCAGCTATAGAATCAATTCAATCCAGCACAAGTGTGGGAATATATCAGATGAGATGTGATATATAGTAGATTCCGCTTAGAATTTTGCAGTATCATTAAAATACTTCTACCGAATGTGGAATATACCAAAGAATGGCCCGACAGCGTCATTGGAACATCGAGCTGATTTAAGCCCTGCGTTGGGTACTGTATGTTGTCGGTCGGTTAAATTAAAATCGGCATAACCCATAAAACTTTTATTTCTTTATTGAAAAAATGCTATATAGCTACACTTAATAATTTAAGTACACCATTTTAATATTAATATATGAGTCATCATGAGGATTGAGTGCGTCAAGTGTGTGACGATTTTTTATTAGGAATAGGAATACCAATTGCAGAGCGTTTTCAGTTAAAAGTTAACGCGGCTCATCGTTGTGCCACAGGCATGCAAATGCAAATGACACAAGAGGTAATTTTGGTGTGTGTCCTCCCTCCCATTTCTCAATTGCTGAAAAGGCTATTACCAAATATTATACAGGTATGCCTAATGATGGAATGTCAAAAAAGTTATATTTGTGATCGTGAAAATACAATAAAATAATAGTATAGTAATTTAATTTTATTTAGTTGTACATTGTAAGTAACGTGTGTATATGCCTATCATACATAGTGCAAAAGGCGTATAATTTATCACATTCTATACTTATGTACATAAAAGTACATACAACATGCCACACTATTTAGAGGCAAAAAATAATGCAAGTTATATTCTTTTAAATATTCTTGATGCTGATAGATATGCGGAAGCGTCATTTGTCATTTCATTTGTCAAGTTTAGGATTTCCATGTTCCTCATCCATTTCTCATTTCTTGTGTTTTATTTATGATTCAAAAAATGGTGTTAATATTTAGTAAATATGTAGTAATGCACAATGTACATATACTATACTACCTATAACATAACACATTTTTACAAAAATACGCATCCACCTTATTTGCTTGCACACTAAATTCCGAATTCCGAAAATATAAGGACAGATTCTTTTTCATGGCTTTGTTTTCCTCTCTTTTTCATGGGCAACATCAGCCGTGGGAATCCTTGAAACATCTGATTTTCACCACCCTCATATAATAATAATAATACAGAGATTGATGAAACCTACCTAAAATACTTGTTTGTACATCGGTCGGTCGGTAGTCGGCAGTCGGTATAGAACGCTATACCAGCAAAAATACCAATAAAAACGTAAATATGGACTAAATTTGACAGGTATACTAAAATTCCAAATATTTACGTACTACTAGAGAGAAGGTGTCAATTCAATATCAGCCGAGTGTCCAACATCCTTTTTCCAAATCGCATTAAAACCTTCCCAACATGTAGGCAGGCAGGCGGGCGTATGGCTACATATAACTTTAAAGTGCAAATGTCAATTTTGAATTTGTTCACGCTCAGCAATAATAAAACGGTCACACGGTAAGGTTTTGATGAATAAGACTGCTTTTTGGAAAATTAAGAATCTGAAAATTCTGAAAGCATTAATGATAAGCGATAGTGAGTGACTTGACTTGACTTGACAATGCGTTTAAAAATTGAGATGTTTCTTTAAATACACCAACTTGAGTACATATATGTATGTATACTTGGTAGGTAAGAACAGGAGCCTGGGTAGGACTTGACGATTTTTCCGGAACCGGAAGATCCGAACAATTAAGATAGAACAGTTTTGGCAGTTGGATTGGAACACCCCCCACCCTCTCCCTGTACTTCTAACAAAATCACAATGGGAGCTGAACCCCCTGTTTATCACGTCGTTGTGGTAGGATTCCATCACAAGAAAGGATGTCAGGTGAGTTCGGATTTTCGAAAAACGTAGTTGTTATAAAGACATGCCATTTTAATTCCCTGTAATAAACTATTTCTGACCCCAATCAAACAGGTTGAATACGTGTATCCACCGTTTGAGATGGAACTTGAAAAGACTGCCTGGAAGCATTTGCCAACATTAGCAATGCCTGTATGTCCTTGCCTTGTGCATTTTGATTGATTTGTTAGTTTACATGTGGATTATAAAAGGCCAAAAGTAATGATTTTAATTAATTAACAATACAGGATGGTGCACATAACTTTGAAACTGATACCGTTTATTTTCATCTACCTTCACTGAAAAACCCTCGTGAGACTGTATTTGGAGTAGCATGTTACCAGCAAATAGATGCTAGCGTAAGGATAACAAATTTTTTGAATTTTAATGACAGCGTTTCATCAGCGTGATAGATTATTTATGTAGTCCTATTTACTATTGTGATTGACGATTTTGGTACTTTTGGTTTATTTCAGAAACTAACTAACAAACCGGAAGATGTGACCAGGAGCACAGTACAAAAATCAGTGTGCGTTTTGAGTAGGTTTCCTTTGTATGGTCATATACAGGTTAGATTATCTCGATATTTATATTTACTTATCAACATAAATTTTTATCTGAATTATTTCAAAGATATATTCTGAACTTTTGTACTAGGTAAAAATGTCACTAATCACGGCAGCCTATTTTCGTAAAGGAGATTTTGATCAGGTTTCTATATTGAAGGAAGCTTACAGTAATTTAAATTTGTGCTTAAATGCGGAATTACTTAAAACGCCAGAAGCTTGCGTGGGTAAGTCAATAAATACTATGTAATACGTAAGGAATTAGCTTAACTTGATAATTAACTCAGGTATTTCATGTTGTAGGTTTGTCCCCGAGAGATCTAGTGTTTACATTTCGCCATCAAGTCATTACTTTGTATAAACTTTTGCTACTGGAAAAAAGAATATTGTTCAGAGGAGCCTCAGTTGGTCCTCTATGTTCGTCATTGTTGACGTTAATATCCTTGTTACCCCTTACGTTGGAATATGGGTTGACAGAATCGGCATGTGTGAAGGCCAATAAAGCAATGTCTATTGTTCCGCAATTCTCTTCTCAATCGGACAAGGATGTAACTCCAATGGACACATCTGAAGAGGTCGAGGAGGAATCAGTGAAAGACAATTCTCGTGACTGCACTTCCCCAAAGACAGAAAAACAAGCCAAGGAGATCAATAATTCAAGAATACAGGACGAATCAGTCAGTGCTTCCAGCGATAGTGTAGATCACGGAGAGCCTACAGGATTAGAAGAATTTGGTTTAGGGGGTGTCCCTACGGCGAAATTTTATTATTCTTTAGACAGCGTTAGTAATATGAAAACATCAATGTCGGAGACATCCTCACTAACATCAGAAAAGCAGGCAGACGAAGTTCCAGATTTTATAACAGCAGTTCAGATGACAGCCTCTGAGGCAGGTCTTCCATTGCAGTTATTTACAAAGGTTTAGAAATATCTCGTATTTGTATTCGTTCTTTAAAATAAAGTGTAAATGAAAGTATGTAGTTAAATAACATCCTGATTTTTGACCTAATACAGGGCTACTTGTGCCATCCGTACTTATCACTTCACTATATGGATTTGCTCTCTGACACAAGAGTGCGTGGATTTGTAGTTGGCGCAACGAATATTCTCTTCAAGCAAAAGAGGGACCTTGTAGACGTAGTGGTTGAAATGTCTGATGGTTCAGTTGACATATTGGATGCAACTTTGAAACGAACTGTTACTGCTACTACTGCAGATCTTAGATTTGCTGATAATATTGTACGACAAGTTACACAAGAAGCTGGTGGTGGTCGTCGATCAGAAGCTGACACTTTTATGGATGGAGTCGGTTGGGAGGGCGGTGATGAATGGATTCGAGCCCAATTCAAATACTATTTGATCTGTTTAATGAGAACCAGCCTTTTAGAAGAAGGGAGTCGTCAGAGGGAGCCATTCTGTGCACAGTTTCTTCAAGCTTGGCAAAGCACTCACAACTGGGTAGCATGGGAATCTTATGTCAATTCTGAAGATCGAGATACACCTGGAATATATTCTCTATGCCCTGGCCACCCGAACGAAGGGAATATGTCCGTTGCGGATATGAAAATTAGATTGTCACAGTAAGTTAGCATGGATAATAATCGCGCTAGTCGCAATTGCGTATTAATGAACATATTAATTTATTAAAATATTATGCTCTGCTGATGTAGTACTATGCAGAGTTCCGAAAGTGGTAGGAAGCTGAATCAAGCCGTGGGGAAAGCAGTAGCATCAACTGGAAAAGCTGTTGGCGGCGCTTTAACTCAAGCTAAGGGTGCTTTGTCGACATGGTGGTCCTCTGTTACTACTGGAGTTCCAACAGCAACGTCACCAGAGGCTACTTCACCGGACAACGAAACTAAAGTATATGAGAAACCACCCACACATTCCGATAGTTAAATTATTTCGAGATTCTCAAATTTTATGACTACGACGACTATTACAGTTCTACATTGACCTTGATTGAGGACTTTGAGGAGCTCTAAACTAAAAGTAAGTTCTCAAGACAAAATTATGTCGGTCTTACTGACGATTAGGAGCAAACATGACAATTTAGTCAATAGTCAAGTTAAACTCAGCCACACTACTTAATATTAGAACCAATATGGTACGCATTCTGCGCATTATTACACACACATTGATTTTATTAAATTATTATCGTACCGTTCCAGCACCCTCTCTGAATCTGATTTATTCTGAACCTTATGAAACGTGTTACCTGTCATCCATTCGTGATTTCTATTTTAAACACCGTGCTACATTGCTGACCTAATATGTCAATAGCAGACATGCTAGTTCGTAATTTACGATTTTATATATTGTTTTTTGCAATTATTGATATCGTGGTGGAGGGTGATTGGAGGATATCGTTGAATACAATTGAATACCGTTGTATTGATTTTATTATGCTTTAAGAAGTTTTGTGATAGTAAATATTTTATATTTATGGTTTGTAGCTAACTGATATGCTCATTGCCAGTCACATCACACAAAATGCAATTTTACGCAATCTCACTTGATTATATTATAACAGTAAATAAATTAGAACAATCGAAACTGGATTGACAATTTACCCTTGATTCGTGTAGTATCTATTAATAAGTAGTTAACAAGTTGGCAAATTCACCGGGAAAAATACATTCATTTCGAAAAGACAGGCAAGCGTAATAAAAATGAGATACGTGAATACACAGGTTATTCCAATTTTCATATCTAGAACATAATTATTGACCGCTATAATTATGTAAACAAATATCAGTGAGGATACTAGCAATATCGCTGAAAACGCGAGACCACCGGAATGAATTTCGATATAGTTGATATCCTTCGATGCTAGGATTAGACATTCAATAAGCCACGGTAATCCTAAGCAAACCAAGATGTCGAATGTATTCGACCCAATAGAATTGGAAAGTCCCATGGAGCCAAATCCCTGTCGAGCTACAATTACAGAGGATACGACCTCTGGAAGGGATGTCCCAGCTGCTAAAAATGTAAGCCCGGAAACTGAATCGGGTATAGCTAATGTTTCACCTGTAAAAGTAAATGTACCAATTGCCAATTACACATCTCATTTGCTATGTGAACTTCACAGAATGAATAACGTTCCAATCATTAGCAGTACCAATTATGCAGACCATCCAAGATATCATGTATGAAATTCCTCCGATCCATGCAACACAACAGATTAAAGAAATTGCATATAAGTTTCTTCTTTTGGGGTTTCTGCTGTCAGGAATTGTCCACGACAAAGCAAAGCGTATAGGGAAGGATATCACATCCTTAAAACCATCCAATAACATAATGGTGGAGGATGACGTTGAATCCTTAGAACAGTTGCTTTCTAAGTGAAGAATTTTTGTTCTTAAAGTTCATAACGAAAATTGAAAAAGTATTTAGAGCATACAACGTACGTACCACTGCTCAGCGTTGACGAGGAGTTGTCGAGAGATCCTGCATGCGGGCAAAGTACTTCTACAAGTGAAACTTTGCGAGAATTCTTGGTCTGTGAGGGAATATTGGCAACGGAATCACTGTGTTCTTCATTACAAGGTGGTTCCGACACGTAACTGTTCCTGGAACCTGACACATAAAGGTAAAACTCTTATATACGACGTTACGTTTGAGGCGTTAGGACGGTTTGAAGTTTGAACGTTTAACCATATATTTATTATTTTACTAGATACAATGTTTACCGTTCTTTGGAATTAAAGGAGCAGATTCATCATTTGTTTCTTCTACTACTTTTCGAACTACTATGGACAACTTCCTCTGCGTATTGCAGTCGCACAAACATGTTTTTGCAATCTTCGTAATTAAAGTTTCAAAAAATGCTTTGCACTGTGCATCGTAACACATTCCTGAAATACAAGGGAAATGGCTTATGCAATATGGTGGTTTTAATTATGTTTAGCAATTAATCAATAAATCAATCTAACGCTAAGTAAATGGCTCAGATACCTAATAATATAGAGACCGTATAATGCTAATAACACAAGGGATTCGTGCCAGTAAACTCGACCATCTAATAAGACAGCAATAAGAGCGCACACGGACAGCAGGTAAAAGCCAGAATCTCTGGTTAAAGACCACCAGTCCAACGGCACTCCCTGTTCGACACATTCTCATCATAAGTATTAGGTACTAGTATTTCAGTATTTGTAAAGGTTTTTACCTTTCGGTTAGTTCGTTTATTGGTTGAGCCACGAAGTGAACCGACTGAACTTCTTTGGACCACCGCAACGTGCGTCCCAATTCCAATGCAGGAACCCACTGCTAAAACATTGAAAACCGCGGATCCTACAATTGTGCCCACTCCAAGGTCCCCTTTGGTGACAAATGTGCCGATCACATTTGTGAACAACTCTGGTGCGGATGTACTAATCGCCATAAATGTTGCACCAGCTATGTTATGTGGTACACGTAGTTCTGAAAATAGAATGAAGAATTGATTATTTCAAAATGTACAAAGGACCAATGCGTATTTAAATCTGCGCACCAACAACTGTGCTTACCTTCACAAATGCATTCAATCGAGGGCACAAAATATTCATCGCAAACAAGTAGTAGTGCGTAAAGCATATAAAAGCATACAAGGAAATGCAACACGATTGCTCCATTCTGTCGCTGGTCTTTTGTAAAGAGATCTGTAGGGAACTCTTCTGAGCTGGGGCGTGTACAATTTGGCGAGGAGGCAACAGTTGCGTGCGAAATTATGTCCTGCGAATCAGTTTCCCCTAAAATTAGCAAGTTATCGTTGGTTAACCTAGCGTCGTCCCTTGCTCCTACTCCAGAACTCAAAGTATGTTTACGGCTGATCCCACGTTCAGCTCTATTTTCCGTGGAATACGACGTACAAGGCTGAAGTAGCAGGCTCCCAATAATTAGCAAATTTGTAAGAGTAAGCCTGCTTTTGGAGAAACTTGTTGCTGGTGACCGCTTCTGCCATGCGTTTTTACCTCGTACAGGCAAATCTGGGAGATTTTCCTGTTTTGCAGTCCCTTCTTGCAAAACATTTCCGTGCCACACTGTATTTGAATTAGTGGAACCATCCAAACCACTCAAATAAACAACTTTGTTGGAAAACGTTCTATATTCACCCATCAATGTTGAATGTAGCTCGGTTACACCAATTCGAAACTTATAATCAATCAAATCAAGTCACCTCAAAAACTGGGTTTGTAAACGTACGTTTGCTTCGTAGAACAAAGTCTCACAATTTATAGTTATCGTTTCGATATCTGCATGCATAAGACGTAATCATAATCATGTTTTAAAGATTTTAAAAATCATGCTTCGCGTTGCACTTTGAGATGAATTAAGGCAAATCTTGCTAGTTTTAACTTTTTTGTCGAGACAATGGCGTGTTATCTAGATGTAACTTTTTATCCCGGGTTTAGCGGAAACGGAAATGTGCTTGATAGGTAGTTAATTAACTTTGGAAGGTGGCAAAACAAACAGTTTAAATATAAAACTGTCTCTCTCTTCACGTAATTACTAGGTAGTATTTGATAAGAAAACAGTTGCGTAGTTCAATTGCCAATTTAGGTTGATCGTTGTTCATCAAATACCTAAATCCAAAAAACACTCACATCAGCGCATAATCAATGTAGCTTTATGTCACATGCCATGCTCTTCATGGAAAAATGTGTACATCAGCCATCAGTTGTTGTGTATGAGGTATATTATTTGACTATGATAACCCTATATGATAACCACCACCTACCTGGGACTACTTTACTACGAACATAATAATACTTCGTCCGTGATATTGTGAAGTGTGCAAATATTAGTGTTTCCCTCGGGAGTGTGCCACTCGACTCAATACTATTAGTAAATGTTAAAGGAAAAGAAACCACTTTTGACTCGCATAATCGCACATATGTATCTTCTACATATAGTCACATGGAACGAGGAAATATGGCTTCAGATAAGTTTGTGGTAGTAAATCTGTGCCACTGACTTGACTGACTGTTACATCATCAAACCCGAACATTCCTTATTGCTCGCAGTCAAGTTTGGTTCGATAATATAATATAATATATATCCTCTCACATCAGTCTGCGTCTCCGAATCTGTTGAAGTTAATTTTTTTGAACTAACACTTTTAAATATGCGGAAACCTAAGAGTTGTTTACACGGGGTTGGAGTGGAGTTTAATAAATGACGATATTGGTGCCGATTTTATCTATATTGATGATTGATTGATTCTATGGATGGACTTGGGGGAAGGAATATTAGATTTGCAGATGGGAAAGAGTAATAAGCAGCAAAATATTCTTGGATACGTTTAAAATGATGAAATGGAATGTTATGAATGTATTAATGAATGGAATCGAAAATACAGAATATTATTTATTAAAAATTACAGTAATAATTAAGCTGTAGGTACAGTTTTCTGCTGCTTATGGATCGGGAACGGAACCATCGGCAATGGTATCATTTTTCCCTTCCGCTTCTTGCTTTAAGAACTCTCTAATACGCTTCAATTCCTCCAATGGTTTTGTAACCTCTGGGCAATTGTTGCTGACATATGCTTCTGAAGTCTTAATTAAGTCGTATTCATTTTGAAAACACCAACCAGCACCTGCCAACCCACCCTCGCCAAGTGTCATTGATGGCAGCGACCGCCTGTGCACACACAAAAATGACACAATTCGCTTTTTGGCATTACTTGTTCCCTGATAGCATTTCTAATCCAATACAGGGCGAAAACTTACTTTCTTCGACGGCCACTAGTACCTGGACCTCCGCCACCAGTACCTCCGCCACCAGTACCTCCACCACCAGTTCCACCAGTACTAACCTTCGTTTTGTCGGGCCTTCCCGTCAAAGGTCGCTCCAGACGGTGAAGAAACGGTGCGTCGTGATAAGCTGCGACAACGCACGCATCTATATTTTTCATAGCATTTTTAGTGGATGCTGAAAACATGTGATCCCACAACTCTTCGTTATGCAGTTTTGGGGGGTGATTCCTGCGGAAAATGTAAAGTACGGTTTAGGGTTTTAATTATGGTGCTGGCTGCATTATAAAAATCACTTTACTGATGTCATTCAGTCAGTCATTCACTGACAAGCACTACTAACTAGGATTTATCTTTTTGTTTCATTCGCCACGATCGATCGCTGTTTGTCTAATCAAGTGATACAAACGCCACCAAATAATCCCATTGCAAATTGCAACATTGCCATTTTTGCATTAAAAATGAACCAAGGTCACGATCACTTCATCCATGGACATGGACATAGTTATGCAGAAGCAGAATGCACTTGAGAATTTGTTGAGTGAGACTCATTCAGCCTTCAGCCATGCGCAAATGTGAAAGTACCACCTCGCGTCGCCCCACTGTGGACATCTGTCTGACGCAGGCAATAGCCGCTAAAAGCACTCAGCTGCACCTTAGGTGGTGGTTGTTAATGCAAGTGTGACAAAATAAAATTGATTCTATTGTGATTGTGACACGAAACGAAAGCACATGGTCACACTGCAAATTTGAAGGAGACCAGTGTACGGAAATTGTTGATTATCCGGAGNACGAAAGCACATGGTCACACTGTGCAAATTTGAAGGAGACCAGTGTATGGAAATTGTTGATTATCCGGAGTCCCGTGTGTCATATCCTCCACGGCTGAGTACAGCCTTTAAGCAGGAACTCCTTCGAGGGCGTCTTCCAAGAAATTTAACAGCTTGTGTCACCGTTAGCCATGTCACTTATATGTTCCACCAGGCACCTAACATTAAAGGTGTGCCAGAGGTACTCTTCTATTAGTAAAACCAGTAGTTTTTTAAACAAACGATTGCTAAGTTCAAGCTTATCACACCTCCTGCGTGGCGATAGTGCAAAGTATTTTACGAGTCGAAGCTTTTTATCTATAGGAGGGCTATCATTAGGACTTGGATTAGGTTATGTGGGACTACAGTCTTCTAAATTAGTAGGGAAGGGTGTAATTGTGTTAGCGGAAGCCCCAGAATCCGAGCCGGATATAAACGTCGAAGGGGGTTTAAAAGCGAAGGAGATATTCACACCTGGAAGTGATGATGGAGGGGACCCAGAGAGGAAAACGATTGTTAGTGAGGAAGAAGTCGGACCTGATGCCCAATTGGATCTACCTCCAACTTCGAAATCGCAAGGCGAGGAAGCCTTTGACTGGGCGCAGTTGATGGAAATTGTGTCACCATACTGGAAAAGGCTCCTTGTCGCTGTTGCGGTAATCTTACGATATGATGATATTTGCAAATAATTTGTTGCGAAACTTTGTAAACTGTAAAATTTACATGCTGCTTTTTGTCGGTTTTTTATACAGTCTGCCTTTGCAGTTGCCGTAATTAACATTCAAATACCGGCATTCTTGGGTAGACTGGTTGATGCCGTAACGTCTCAACTATTTGCTGCTGGCAGTACAATCTCAATCTCACCAGAGGAACTTGTAAGCAAGTTGAAGGGACCGGCGAGCAAATTAGTACTTTTATACATTGCACAGGTAAAAAGTTTTACACAGCATTATACAATCAAATAACTTTGGTGTCGAGTATTTTGCTCATCCTTGATTTACGATGATAAACTTTTAGTAATCTTGTTGATTTTAGGCTGTTGGGACTTTCAGTTATATATACAATCTATCTGTAATTGGGGAAGGCATGGCCCTTGAACTTCGCACGCGTCTATTCGAATCTTTGCTGAACCAAGAAGTAGCCTTCTTTGACTCCCACATGACGGGTGAAGTTGTCAGCAGACTTACGGCAGATATTCAAGAATTCAAATCCAGCTTTAAACAGTGTGTGAGTCAAGGTCTACGGTCGATCAGTCAAACGTTAGGATGCGTTATTTCTCTGTACTTTGTGTCAAAAGAGATGACTGTAACAGTGGTTGCAGTAGTTCCTGCCATCATTGTACTTGGTGCAATGTTTACGAGGGGACTGAGAACCTTAAGTCGAAAGTCGCAGATGCAAGTAAGCAAGCACACGAAATGTAACATATAATGCAAATAAATTGCGAAATATTATGAGATTTTGTTTATCATTGTTACGTGATTTCAGCTGTCTGAATCGTCGGGTCATGCAGAGGAAACACTGTCTAACATCCGAACCGTCAAAGCCTTTGCCATGGAGGAACAGGAGTTACAGAAATATAGAGAGGAGACGGAAGAACTTAGGAAGCTTAACGTGGAACTCGGCGTTGGCATCGGTGTGTTTCAAGGAGGTTCAAATTTATTCTTGAACGGAATAGTTCTTGGCGTAATGTACACAGGAGGGAAACTTATTGCTGCTCAACAACTATCGTCTGGAGATTTAATGTCATTTCTTGTTGCGTCGCAAACGATTCAGCGAAGTTTAGCAAATATGAGTTTACTCTTTGGGCAGTATGTGCGTGGAATAGGAGCCGGAACGCGTGTTTTTCATTACATAAATCTACCAAAGGAAGCACAAAGCGAAACTAAAACTAGAGGAGTAATACCAACCAGCCTTGAAGGAGATATTGAATTTCGCAATGCATCCTTTAGCTATCCTACAAGGTCACAAAAACTTGTTTTACATGACTTCACACTGAAAATACCAAAAGGGAAAGTTGTAGCAGTTGTTGGAGCTTCAGGAAGTGGAAAGTCGACACTAGTGAACATTTTAGAAGGGTAATAATTGCATAAACGTTGCCAAACCATATATTTATAGCTCTTTTACGCACAATAGTGACCTTTCCCATCTTTGAAATAGATTTTATCCATTGGAAAGCGGTTCTGTTACAATTGATGGCCATGCAGTGGAGACACTGGACACAAAATGGCTTAGAGGAGAGGCAATTGGTCTGATCAACCAAGAGCCTATTCTATTTGCAACAAGTATTAAGGAAAACATTAGATATGGCAAACCCTCCGCTACAGACGAGGAAGTGCTTGATGCTGCAAAGCGTGCCAATGCTTACGAGTTCGTAGTGGATTTCCCAGAAGGGTTTGAGACAAAACTGGGAGAAAGAGGAGTTACTGTGTCTGGAGGGCAAAAACAGCGGATAGCTATAGCTAGAGCACTTGTGAAACAACCAAAGATCCTTATTCTAGACGAAGCAACTAGGTAAGTAGTAATTATTTTTTATACTGCGCTGCGTACGCACTACTTCTATAATTTTACACCTACTAAAATACGGAATGTATACAGTGCTTTAGATGCAGACTCTGAACATATCGTTCAGAAGGCGTTAGATTCGGCTGTGCAAGGGCGAACGGTGTTAGTAATAGCACATAGGTTGTCCACAATAAAAAATGCGGATATTATTGCAGTAATGTCGCACGGTTCAATCGTTGAGGTAATAAGTAATTTGCAAACGTAACCGATAATTTAAATACCTCAAGTTGAAATACACGATTGAGTTACTCTATGCTTAAAATTGCTATTTTATACGCACTTGCAGATGGGAAGCCATGATTCTTTAATGCAAAGGAGAGGATTTTATTACAGCTTAATTAAACAGCAGGAATTCCTTAAACCAAAAGCGATAGATTGACTACCGAATTATTGATATAGAGAATTGAGTGTTAGATATTCTTGTTATGTAAAATGTGTACGTAGTACGTAGTTTGTTTTGATTTATGTAGACTAATCGCAGCCTGTTTATGAAAAATGACACCAGTGATTTATGTGCCCACCATAATGGAAAACTGACCTTGTGATATTTACCTTATACAAATAGCTTTTAAGCATTTCGAAAGTCGAAGCGAATCGATATGAAATATAAAACAAAAAATACAAAAGAAACTACTTACCATCGGTATACAATTTCCTTAGTAAATAATAGTTCTATAGCTCGCTGATAGAGATGATGGAAATTGACATTATGTTTGAAATTTCCGTAGCAAAGTCCATGCACAAATTGTAAGACACCCCATGCCTGTAACAAAGCGAGTGATCTGAATTTATCGACAGGCTGTTACTATTCTCATTAATGTTCTTAATTTTAATTACGCACTGCGTCAACTGGCACGTCATACTTGCCCCATTTGAAGGAAAACTCATCCTGAGTGAGCTTTACAGTTCGATTCATTTTTTCGATAGTGCGTACCTGTTGTTGGGACAGGTATTTTTTTAAATTTCGTTTAGAACTGTTAATTATCATGTGTAACACGCACTCATCAAATTTAATGAGGAACCTGAGCATATGTTTTGCAAGTTTTCCCCGTGAAGTTAAAGACTGCAGGTCTTCCTTCACAATCATCCAGCACCCCCTTAATGATTTCATAGTCCGAAACCGGAATGTCAACTAATCGGGAAATCTCTGATTCCCGAATTAAGAACAAGAATGCTTTTAAAACGTCCCTACCAAACTCCATTGGAACATATCGGCTATCACAGAATTTCCCCAATATTTTGAAACTCTTTACGAGCATTTTTGTAAGTCTCATGCCGGAACCGTCGTCTTCAGCGTCGCCTGACAAACCAAACATGTATTTGAACAAGCGTTCCGTTTGATCCAGCACAAGCGTGTCATTTTGCCTAGACTTTTCTTCAGGAGTTAATTCCTCATCATCCATTTCCTCGTCGTCCTCATCACGGGGTTCTGTAAGTGTTGTGGCTGTGACTTCGTTAACCCCAACGGCACTGCACTTCTCAGGACCATCGCCCTCGCACGTATTTGGATCCTCAACTAATGGGAATTTTTAAAACACGTTTTTTTAAATTTAAATACATGCACCCCAAACAAGCAACACAGACACGCATGTATGCATTACTTTTATTTGTAGAATTTCATAAAGTGGAACAACTTACGAGGCTCTTCATTCATGTTAAACGCTATTTGGACCTGTGCCAAGCATATTGTAATTTTAAACTCACAATAAATCAGTCATGTTATAACTTTGAGTTGATAGGGTTTGCCATTTAGAATTTTGGAAGCCACGACGTGAACCTTATTATTATTATTTGTTACTAGATATCTCATTGTGTCATTCATTATAAATGTGCGTTACCTCACCTTGTACGGTTTGTCGTCCAAATTCACTGTGAACTTGTCATTATCGCAGAGATCCGAAAAGAAGTGACCCCTGCAATTTTTTTTTTAAACAGCATGTTTACAATGTAACTCTCAACTAAAATCCAGTTACCTTTTAACCATTTACTTTGGGGGCTAATCTAATCTTACGGTTCATTTGTAGATGCCAAACAGTGAGCAGTAATAGGCTGGTTAAAAAGTACCCCGAATGGGCAATTCTCTTGTTTAAACCTATACACTGAAGGACTAGCTCCCTGATTACACACGTCAAAATCTGCTATCACGAGCGTATTGAATACACAACTTGTCAAAACTAATAATGCCCACTGACGAGCATTAAAGTGTGACATGATATTCCGTGGTTCGGCGACGATTGCAGGTTTATTTTCTGGCACCTTCCAACAAATTTCCGTAGGTTAAGACGTTTTTCGCGATGTAGCAGTGAGGAATGCGTTGATGAACTCTCCCTCCGTAATGCGTAAGTGGATGCAATATAAAAAAACGCAATAAACCTCAACGTAAGGAGCATATATACTTTTCAATATTAAAAATACATTGTTTGGAGTATTTATTGTAAAAATAATTGTGTTAATGATACAATGCCCATTCAAAACGAGTTGTTCAGTATCAATGAAATAGCACTTTCAAGGGAAGAAACTAAAAACGAAACAAACATGACAAAACCGCAAGATTTCTTTTACCAATTTCACATACAGGCAGAGAAGAGAAATGGGATTATGTATGATATGATGTATGAATATGCAGATGCATATAGGTATAAAGATATTGATATTTGACGGTTGCTGGATAATGTTCTACAATACATCCGATCCGATGACATACATAGTACCCGTCTCTGGCAAGATGTTTTTGCAGCTTACTCCAACTATTAATTACTCCACATATTAATTAACCTTTGATGTATTACCTTTTGCCGTATGCCATGCACATATACCATTGCACATTGTGCATGGGATTTTAATTATGAGGAAATGTGATATGTGATTGTTTTAGATAAAAGTTCTGTTAATCCCGGCCATTTTCGACATCATATGTAAAACCATTTATTTTTTCGTAAAATCAGACAACAACAAAAGCATCAATTTGAAACCATCTATAATTACTACACACTTAAATCAAAAGTATTGACGAAGAGCCACCCTCTCGACCCAAAAGTCCTCCTTAGTAATTATTACAATCCAACGACATCAACTTCCATTCCAATAGTAATTTTACATCTTCTGGGTAATATTATATTTATGAGCTAAATGAACATCTAGCTTCATAAAATATGCCAACAATCATGTTAACGTAAAATCATTTTTCACACTTTTGCTTTGCTCTACACATGAAAGATTAAAATTCGTATAATATTTTAACTTGGAGTTTATTTCACCAGCAAGCATCCCACATCACAGGTTGATGATGATTGATTATACAATACATAGGTATTTCTCAAAATTCTCAATAGTAATTCATAGATATTTTTTCTTTTGCTTCACCGTACATCAAGATGCGAGTTTTACAGATTTTTGATTGATGGTCTAGCTAGAATTACAAACAATTGTACATGTCTCATTGATTATTTGTTACCCACTGACAGGTCGCACTACAACGATTACTGGTCGAAGGAAGAGCTACATCTAATTGGAGTTTTTTTTGCATAATACAAACTTACTTAAAGTTAAATTAAAACAACAGTAAAAGTCAAAGAAACATTTATAAATGAATTATGACGAAGTGACATGGCACTAGCGACAGCGATGACGTGGGTGAACTCAAGAATAAAATGGATCTCCTCAATTTTTTTTTCTTTCATTACCTGTACAGTCATCCATGTATTCGCTGGGTTCACTAAATTTATGAAAATTATTGTCAAGTAAAATGAAGTTTTCTCTTTCCAAGATAAACATTTTACCACAAAATGACATTTTTTTTTATATAGGTAGTTTATATGTGTGTACAGGCAACTGCTTTCCTTACTACAAAAACTAGCAATATAATATATAGTCATTTTGAGCACTTGAAAGAAACTGCTTGGAACATGTTTTATATGGCTATATAGTGGTATAGCTCATTAATCACAAGAAAAGGGGTTGTGTGGAGGGTCAACTGCAATTAATTTAAATAATTCCATTAAGCAACCGGCTTGGACGGTGGCTGCATATATATCATAATATATTATCTAGTTTTGACAGGAGGTATTTTGTTTATATTTCAATTTCAATGCAGTTTGCTACCTTACTATAACTATCATACTTTAACAGTAACTATTAATACTAGTTAAACAGGATTATATAACACTGTTTCCAAATAAACTACTTTACAAATCAATACATTTCTTCTTTAGTGGTCATCGACCACTAACCTCATCAGTGTAAATAGTGTGTGTGTCTAGTAAATCAACAACAGGTTTCCAGTTAGAATTACATAACCTAAACATACATCATATATCATATCCAAAAAACATTAAAATTGCAATTGCAACTGACTAAATCGCTTCCAAATCGAAAACATTCCAAACCATTATACCTTCTACCATTGTCAACCAAAGGTCCTGGCACATGAGTAGTAGTAAGTAATATGAATCAATGTACAAAAAAATTACACCATATTACTACATATTATTTTCAGTTTCCGGGAAAGAAGAATAAACAATGGTTTTTAAAGGGTCGCGAACGTACAGTAACAAAATGATTTGACAATGATTTTGTGATTGGAGCTGGACTTAATACATGATTCGTGATTGTATATGGACGAATGCTATTTAAAATTAACACGATTTAAAACTCGCTTTCCTGCTTAATTAGTATATAATACAATAAAGTTACTTACAAATATGTACTTAAAAAAAGACAAGTATTTTCAGGGAAACTTCATTTCACTGACGTAAGAACCCCTACTACTCTTTCTCCTCGAGTTACCATTTGGAAGGGTGCTATTATTGGGCACCAAACTTGACACCAGTGTCGATGGGTCGGGCGGTGCCGTGTTTTGGGGTAGCGAACCACTGCGAATACGTTGGGACTGCTCTTTCCTCTGATTTGAATTACTTATCGTATTATTATTGTTATTATTATTAGAAGTATTATTATTGTTATGACTATTGCTAGAACTATGACGGGGATGATTCAGACTATTAGTGAGTGTTCCACCAGCGGCGCGTCGCGGCTGCTGCTGATGAACCACTCCGTTGGCTGTGGGCGGAGCTGATTGCGCCAGCTCCTCGTCATCACTCAAGTATCCTTCATTGTTGTAGAGTTCCTTCACGTGATTCATCTTGTTGGATGAGGATCGCTTGTTCTTCTTGGAGAGGCTGGACTCGCTGGACTCGTCCTCACCTGAAGTCCCAATCCCTAAATCCCTCTCTAGACTGTTTCGCGACGGGGGTGATGCCGCTTTTGTCGTTTTTAAGCCGTTAATTCTTGGAATGACGCCGCCGTTAACGAACTGGCCACCTTGCAATCCTAGACTTCCTGGGTAACCTTGAGCTGTGGACCAACGACGTCCATACTTGTCAGCTCCTGATAAATTGAGGAAATCATTAGACTCTGTGTAACAGGTAGCCTTTAGAGAATGAATCTTATATATCTACCTAAGAATTAGCACCTAATCTTGCAATCCTAGACTACCTGGGTAACCTTGAGCTGTGGACCAACGACGTCCATACTTGTCAGCTCCTGATAAATTGAGGAAATCATTAGACTCTGTGTAACAGGTAGCCTTTAGAGAATGCATCTTATATATCTACCTAAGAATTAGCACCTAATAGTCCAGTAATAATAACTGTATCACAAAAGGAGTATAAATTATATACCTTGCGATAGCTTTGGATCCAAGCCAGCTGGAGTGACGACAAAAGAGTACGGCACCACCTTATCCTTTCTCTCCTCCGACGACATCATTTCCAAACTTGATTCCTCTCCACAAAATTTTTTACACGAACCTGGTCCAAATAATGATAGTAATACTGGTAGTAGGAGAAGTCCGTGCATGGCAGCGATGAAAATGACGAGGAAGATAACTTTGAAGAACGTAATGAAAATGTAGGATGGGGCAACTAGCAAGGCAATCACTCCCAAAATTGTTGAAATAGCTCCTTGAACGATTGGAAGACCCAGGGAATACAAGCACTGTTTGACACGCTCCTCCGGTGTATCCACCTTGGCAGCTATGTAGGCATATGAAATGTGAGCCGAGAAGTCCACGGAAAACCCAATACACATAATCAGATTCATCATGGATATCGCGTCCAAGTTAACATTCCACAGTGACATAAAACCCACAACACCAGCTTCAATGGACACAATGGAGAAGGCCACCCAAAGGGAACACAGCGGGTTTGGAATGAATATCAGCGACACTCCCATCATTATAAAGGCCGCAATTGCCACACAGTTGATAGACGTCTGTCGGATTAGCAGGAACTGATCAAAGAAGACGAAGAAGGGATGGAAGACCGTGACATTCAGCCCTGTTTGGTTTTTCGCAATTGCACGCAACGTGTCCGCCATATCCCGTTCCTTATTCGAGTCGGAGATGTTCACAGACTGGATTACAAATCGGGATGCCATGATCCTCGTCATGTTTTCATTGAATTTAATATCATCATAGTAGAAACTTGATTGATCTATGTATTCTTCGGTGAGTGTTTTCAAAAATTGCTCTTCGGTCGTGATGTTAAAGTTAAAAAGTTCACTCGCTCGGTCAACGTAGTTCAAAAAGTTTCTCAGCCAGGACTCTGTGAATTGCGGACTGCAATACGGGGACGTTTCAAATTGCCTCATCATCTTCTCAATTCTGTTTTGGACGCTCTTGTTTGAGTAGTCAAGTTCTCCAGAAATTACAACCTGTTTACAAATGCAGACATAAATTATAAATCAATTTTCAAGACATAATCATGTACACCTGTACACTTCATTTCCATACAAGTTATCTCCATCATCAGGGAATACGTTTTCTTCACAATCGTATTTGATCCTCACCTTGGCCCTCCAGCAAACTATAATGTTATACATGGAACCGAATTTTCTACAGCATACTATTCTACAATGAAAGGATTTCATTGTTTTATTTAGGGTTTGCACGAACATGATGCGATTCCAATTTGTCAGTACGTTCGTTATACATAGCAAAATTGCTGCATCTGTCTATAAATTATGCAGACTTTGTTTCACTCCTACCGCCGCCACCGCCTCTATTGATATACCTACATTTAGAAGTTCTCTCCTACAGTTACTTCTTGCGTAATTCAATCAAATTAATTAATCAGCCAACGACTGAAAGGTGCATTTATGAAAATTGGATACAATCAAAAGTATGCAGATGCAGGTAGACTATTTGTAGAAACCTATCTAATAATCCTCCAAAATCCCTTGATGAATTTTGTTTAAATACAATACATCTAGTCATAAAGCATTTCAACTTTTTCAGCAGAAGACGAAATGGATTTCGACGGCTGAAAGTGAACTTTACAACCATTCTGCTAGTACTACTAATTACCTAATAATTGCTAGATCAGGTTGTATTGAGTGCTTGCTTCTAGAGGACAACCAGTTCATTATACCATATAATATGCAAAAAAATCTCCGTGCACTCATTTTGACCTTCTCAGCATGCTACTGCCTACTGCTTTACGATGATGCTATTCTGACTTTTAAAATATTTAAAATACACTTTGTACACCTGAAAACTTGAAAGTTATAAATTTCACTAACCTGAATTCGATAAGGATAGTCTCGGAAATACTGATCTTCCATGTCGAAAAAGGTGGCTGCGTAAGAGTCGTATCTGGTTAGCTTTCGACGTTCGAGACCCTCTTGAATTTTCGTGATTCCCCAGCAGCTTACACCAAGGTAGGCAACGAACATGGCGAGTACGATAATTTTGACAGGAGTCATATTCAGGAAGGTTCCCCAGTAGTCACGGAAAAAGACCATAATGCCGTGATCCCTGTTGTCCTTGGGGTTATATGGATCATCGGGGTCAATTCCACCAGTGCACCACAATCGATACCAGAACGATTTCCCCTCTGATAAAAATCAAATTGACACATTTTCATTTACAACATTATCATAAAAAGGCATCTCACTAGAACATTTTCTATTGAGGCGTTTTGTTTTAGGCTCGCAAAAGCATGTAAAAATGATAATCCGCACAAAATCTCTAAAAAAAATCTCTACTGCCTCTAAGCCCTTTGTGTAGCATGTGCACAATGGACGTATGTATGCATGACCAAATAGCATAAACTAAGTAGCTTCGTATCGCTCCGCATTTGGCGTAATTTTAACTATCTATTCCATCTCATCACATCACATGAATATTAGCCACATTCCTGTTAAAGGGAAAATATCTAATTACTACCAAAGCGTCTATAGATGTGATTGAGTCGTGTTTGTACTCCTGAAGCATTAAAGCAAATTTAGCGCAAATGAAAGTGTAATGAATTAGTTCGCTCAATCAATCTTGTTGCTTCTTTTCTATCATAATAATACTTAATTCGACAATTTCATATCATTGCCCACGCCACGTGAAAGAAGACGTAGTAGAGTTAGAAGTGAACACTTTTTTTGTATGCGTAACACATAACATGAAGATATCATATAAGGTGTTGGGTGATGAATACAGAGTTGGGACCACTTGTTAAGTTGAGGGTCGTGGGCTCGAAAATGAAATCGTTAGAGCTGATAGCTACATATTATATATATTATGGACTGCAATAATATTATTATTTGAGCCTCTAGCTGAGCTAGTGTTCTAGCGTACTCCCAATGCTGGATTGAGTAACTTGTTGTAGCACTACTTCAGTGTATTTCTTACAAATACAAAAAACCCTATATTTGTAGCTGCTGCATGTGTATTTTTCTCATTGAAAACAAAGCTATCAAATTTTTTTTTTAAATTGGTAGCTGCACTGCATACTACTACATTTTCAGTTGCACGTTGCAGTATGTATCACTGCACACCACTTTTGTACTAGCTAGCAATTCAAGTGTATCAATCATAGCATGTACGTACGACGAAAAATTTTCTGCGTTATACTAACTACAATAAAGAATTTACCAAACACGGAGAAACCTTACATACCTATGCACTAACTATCCTCATAATAGCATGCCGAATCCACAATGCATCGAGCAATTCTCTTGAAATTAGTTTGCAACTGTAAAATATCACTATTCAGTAAGTTGTAAGATGAACATTATTGGTGTATTCATCACATCATGCTTACTACTATTATTGAATCGACTCGAGTTGTATACCTATGTGCATCTGACTCCTGTGTACATTAGTAATTTTCGTGTATTGTATACACACGATTTTGTGCTTGGAAATCATGTTGCAATACAATCAAGGGAACCTCTAGCATAAAAAGTGGATTTGGCACATAATCAAAAGCAAAAGGGCACCCTTCAACCAAGCAAGAAGACAAGCAAAAACTACGTGAATACAACAGGTACAACGTATTAAATGGATGGCGACTATGGCGAGCAGCTACAATTTTCGATATTTCACTTTCAGCAAACAAACGTACCTATATTGGGTCTAATTATTATTATTACATACTGTGCGACTGCTGAAGAGGTTCGGCAAGTTTTTTTTTCTATCGTTAGGAGGACTACATAATATATCAATATTTTAGACGCACCGGATGGAAAGGCTTTAATTCGATTCGTTATGTTAAGTAATGTAAGCAAGTGAAAATCTCATCATCCCATAACACACCTTCGTGTAATAATAGTGTTTTCAAGCGGTAACAAATATATTTTGGCATATCTCTTTGCTTTAAATGAAGGGAAAATGCCAGTTTTCACATTATGCATTCCTATAACCTATTTGAAAAAAAGCAAATTACATTCCCATGTGACGAGCAAAGCATAGCATAATTTTGCGGATTATGAAAAAAATTACAATTTTTATTTGATTTTTCTAGGATTTGCACTCACTTATTTTCGATCTTGGAGTGGTGGTATACCAGCACAAGAACGAGTGCTTATTCTCCGCTTCATGATATCCGCTCCAAGCAATCGCTCCACCGAAAAAGAAAATGTGCCAGATGTAAGTTGCAACCACTGCCGCTCCGGAGTAAATGGAGAAAATTTGAACGCAAGGGAACGGTGTAATAACTCCAACCCAAAAGGACAACATGTCCGTAATGGAGGTGATTGTGATTGAGACAGCAGCTTCAGCATAGGTTTCTCCCATCCTCTGTGGAACCGGATCGTGAGGAGACGTCCTTCTCCATGAAGCCAGCATGACAAACGTGTCGTCAATACCAATTCCTATAAAAAAGGCATATCAAATTAGTCATTATAATAATTTAATGTTGCCCCATTATTAGAACAAACGTAGGCACTTGGTGCACACTCATCGATCCCTCATGAATGACATCCTATTTAGCATGTCCGCCTGCCTCCAATTAGCATTGTACAACCTATTCTGCACCATACCAGTGCCTCACAAGTGCGCATTTCAGCTAAACGATAAAAACATTAACCTAGTGTGATAACCGCACAATGTGATAATTGCAATTTGCAAGTGGCACAATAATTACTACTGACTCTTGAAGACCCTATATACGGTTTACAACGAAATGACAATAACTATCGCTTGTCCAAAGGGTCTCATAAAGTCGCGCGTACACTGAGAGCCCTAAAACAATTTCAAGGTTTTACCATTTAGCATCTGTCAAAATTTTGGGACAAGAACGGATTCAATGAGACGTGTACATGCATATTAACCACAATTAATCCTCCCTTGACATGATCCTTCACAATTAATTAGGAAGAAGGAGAGCTTAACCGAAGAATAAGTGCTTCTGCAAAACCCTCGAGAAACTGTGTTGACTGACACTTATTATGCAATATTTCTCACAATGTGCAATCCAATCTGACACTAATTCAGATTTTTCTCCGCAGGAAGAAAAGACAGTTTTTGTTTTAACCTAATTGTTAAAGACTTATAGCCAAATTAACATCAACTTCTTCCCTTCAGTCAATACAATATGCAATATATGAGGTGTAACGTAACAATAATGTGCAGTATGGATCTTATAAAAATGCAGCTCAATCATAAAAATGCATGTACCTTATAAAGTTTGTCATAGTTGAATTTAATGCGCGTACAATTTTCGTCAATGTCAAATCCTTCTGATAAAAAATGGTGAATACATTTGATCATCAGTATAATATATAAATTTTTTGTCTGCTTGTGAGTCCACACCGCACGGAAAGGGGCACCAAACAACAACAAGTGATCATCTTAATTGCCGTAATTTCCCTTCCTTTACCACAAACAGTAAATCTGAAAGTGACGATTACGTACAAAATATATTTTTGCCAGCTTTCACAAATACCTCATGAAACTTCCTATGAGTTTCTGAAAATGGTTAGACGAAGAAGAAAAAAAAATGACAACAGAAATCAGATTTTTTTTTCTCTCCCTCGACAGATGATGACCTGATAAAGTTATCAAGACACATGCAATGCACACAGGCATAAGCGTTTCATTTGGGAAAGGCTACGCGAAAAGCGTGTACCGTAGTAGTTAATAAAACATTTTTTTACTAGTGGCAGTGGCTCATGTGCTACCACAAAACTCACTATATATCCCCCCTCCACCATTCACAAAACATTTTTTTAAATGTGGCATTAAGCCACAGTCCACAACTTGCTTTGTCCTCTACTTTTTTTTCTACTAACAGTACAAAAACGAGTTTTCTTCCATCGACAATATACCCTTTCTACTAAAGGCAAGTTTACTTTATAAAAATGAACAATGAGTAGTGTGCATACGGTAGAAAAGACTCAAAACTCGCATTTTGTCAAAATATAAAAACCTTCGACTCGACGACTCCTTTAGACAATTCAATCAATCTATAAAATACATCAAAGTTAGTTACAGAGGATACAAGCGAACAGTAAGTAAAATCCGTTTGACAGGGTGCACAATGCACTTTTGGATAAAAATTACGCTTGCTATATTAGCATAGGATTTTAGCTAAGGTGTTTTTGTCAATTGAGGTGGTTAGTTATTGATGATGGTGATGGTGATGGTAGTAGGCACACCAGCGCATCTCGGTACGCCGTACATGTCCCATATAAAATCTGCTATCATTACCATTAATGGCTAAAAGAGTTTACAAAAAAAACACGAAATGATGTAGTATGCATATACATATGTGTAATGATTTGGGAAAAAGACGGTGACGATGTCGATCATCATCATCCCCATTCTTCTGAATGGGTAGTATATACGTCGTCGTATGCCCACATATGTAACTTTCACTTTCTCAACAATTTGCACATTTTTTTTTCTTGAATCGCGGTGCGGTGATTCAAAAAAAGGTATTGTCGAGGATAATGACGATACTTTACGATGCATCAAGTAAAATGCATCATATATATATCCGCAGACACAAGTCAGACGTGGTGATGGAGATGGATGTAATGAAATGCATTATGTCAGGCTTGATTTTTTTTTAAATTGAAAATCAGGAAGAGATGCATAGAAAAAATATAACAACTTGAAAATGCATTCATGGGATTAGTCAAATTCTCTCAAAAAATTTATAATGATATGCATAGGAATACATAACAGTTGTCTGTTTAGAGTTTTTAAGGGAACGGAACGGGACTCTTCTTGAGGCGCGGATTTATTTTTTTTGCATTTTCATTCGCATCATGTTTCCTTTTTGACGATAAAATTAACGGCCTTAAAGACTGCTCAAATGACGTGAAGTTGGCCGTAAAATTTATGTATGAGAGAGAAGGTGCAAGATGCAGCACACTTCCATTATGATTATGTTCATTTCAGGACTTGGGATATAAGTTATTATAGGATTTCATAATTTGTCTCAATGATCCCAGTGGTGTTTGTTGTGACAGTGACAGCTGAAGATGAGCTGGCTCTGGCGCTGCTTGGGTAAACACTGCTGAACACTTCATTGTCGGACCTTCAGGAGGATAACCACTCAAGAAATTCGCTTTGGTTGGCATTTGAAAGCCATCATATCATATTGTGTGTTGTGTGTCCCTTGTCCTTAATATTCCTCCATTCCAAACCCTCCCACTACTAGACTCACCTCACCTCATCTTCATCAAATTCAAATTCCTTCAACACCATTTACATTTACAAGAGTAGTGAGCAGTCACACTGTCTCTGTATGGTAACCAATCAATGGGCGTTTGTAAGTGTTCCTATAAAAGACGGAGCCGGAACTAAATAGTTGTGTAACTCTTGTAGTTTTTCGATCCAAGTAACAGTTTTGGCTCACGTTGCCATTTTCTATGTTCAACTTGAGGTGAGCAAAACAGCAGACTCAATTTGAAAAGTGTGTTACCAGCTGAATTAAAAATTTTCTCAGGTTGGTAGTTTCCGTTTGTGTATACACGATGTTATACAACACCAAACTACTTCGTAAGCGGTACATTATTGCATTTGCTCGCAAACAGCCATTGCGCATTACCTAAGTGAAAAGTTGAGTAGTATAAATGCGTGTGAGTCAGGCAGACAGAGGAGACAGAAGACTATCTTCTCCTAACAAGTTGGGATAGGCTCATACGTTGACAAAAATAGAACGGGTTTGTTTGGCGTGAACAGGAGTGAACTCTTTTAGAGGAGTACCGAGTATCCTAATTAAAACCAATTTATCCTTGTACCAAGAAACAGGCAAGCAAAAGCCACCCCTTGCTCATTCCGCCCACAGACTCTGACTAAAGTATGATGTAGCTCATGTAAATAGAAATTGACATTTTGCACATTATGCAGGACAGGATAATTTAGGGTGATGATCGACACACGTTCTACAACTACAAAAATAAGAACCTGTGGCCAAGATGCATATACGATTGTCGACACGTAAAATCCTGTTAAGACCAAGTGTCAAATATTGCGAATCTATATTATCATAGGGAATGTAAAGGGTGGTCATTACAGACAGATTCAAATCTACAGCCCAACCAACACGGACGTTAGACGGCCTATGTCACAATCACGCTCCTCTACTAACAACGACTATCCCTCGAAAAGCCCAGAGAGCCTAGAAGGACCACCTCATGCACGCAAGCCGCCTTGCTTTGCTCGTTTCGTTTACATCCTATTTTTCATGGGAATTGCGTCATCAACACATGCTATTAATCTCATTTCTCTTTTTTAAAAAAAGTTCCCCACTACTACATTTTTAGATTTTCTTTCAAGATGGAAGTACCAGTAGCATCGGCATTAATCAGGCTGTCTTGTGTGTGTTTTCTGTATACAGCTCAAACATTTCGTGCACACAACACGGCACAATCACAAATAATCACATTGATAAAAATGAAAAAAGACTGCGAAGGGTCTTTTTACACTACACTACAAGATGTTTGTTATGTATGCAATCTGTCTGTTGTTCTCCCAAGGGAAAGTTTTTTGATCATCAATTCCTATTTCATGTCCTATAATTTCGTCATAGTGGAGCTCGCGAATTGAATGGTCTTTCCGCAATATATGGCTGCTGCAAAGATGAGAACAGAATGACTAAACACCTTACATAACAAGTTAGCATCACTTGACACTAAAAACCAGAAGTAGGTATACCTATTTGATGATGATGATGATGTGCTGCGCGACTATAGTGTTGTACACCTGTTGCAGGAATTAAAAAGTCTGCTGATAATGCAGCCCCAGAAATGGCAACGTAAACAAAGGATAATTGTCTCCGAAACTGTTTATTTTGGCTGCATTTTTCAGAACGTGCAAATTTATTTATTTTTCATTGGTTGCATGGATGGAACAATCTGTTCGACAATAATGCCCTCTCCAACCAAATGTATGTACATCACAGGTGAAAAGCCTTATATACCTAGCAAAAAAACTAGCTACTTAATCCGTTACTAATCCATACGAATGCATTAACGAGGAGAATGCGCAAGATAAACAAGCAGTGTCCTGTCCACTGTCTTACAATCTTGTCAAACAAAAGTTGTGAGTTGTGTTGTGTGAGATGAGAGAGAGAGACAAAACCCAAGACAAAAAAATCAACACCTCATGCGTAAGACTACCCACAATAACCTTTCTTCCGTCACCTAGTTTCATTGACGAAAAATTTCTCGAGGATTATTGCATAGTCATCGTCATCCTCATCATCATCATCCGCATCATCATCGTCTGAGATTTTTAATGCGAAATCCCTGTCTTGAAAACCAAACCTGATTCATTCTAGATCCTATACTGACTGAATAGTAAATTAACCAAACAAAAGACACATGTGGAGTGGTCAGACCAAATTTTTTGTGGGTATGTAGTATGTATTAAGGTAGCACTTTGTAAATTCCCAGATCGTCGGCGAGTTGAATGAACTATGCCTACGCCGCCGCGCCGTCCCTATTTCTGCACCCTTTGGTGTTTCGAAATTTTGCTGACGGTGGTGGTCTGCGAAGATTTGCAAATAGAAAAAGGTAGACGTGTGGTGTGAGGTTTAACGGTGGTAGCTGGCCACAATTTAATTATTATTCCGGTGAGGCACAACCCCAGATTAACTTCAATAACAGACTTCTAAAATAGGTAAGCTTGATTGATTGGGGTATTCCATATATTTCGAGGTTCATGTTGAGCAATTACAGTTTCCCATGCATTATTTATTGCCTCCGTGTTTTTACTATCTTTTTTTTACAGGCAGTTACGTTACATGTTATGCACCTATATGCACGGAATTCGCTGACGTTTCGTCTAGGAAAAATCATTTCCGTCATGTACTGAATTTCCCTCTCTGACCCTCTACAACAAATTAACAAAAAAATAATATTTTCCTGCTGGAATTAATTAAGCTCGATTGTGAGGCAATATATGTATACATATAGCTGTCATTAAACTACTACCTGACAAGGCTAACAAATTGCTTGAGAGATATACATTTAAAGAGATTTTTATTACTACAAACAGTTTAAGGTAATTGATCCAAGATTTCAGTATAATTTCCAACGCGCGCTGTGGGATTTCCTGACTATTATAGACTCCAGCAGCTACAAGTAGTTTCAGTGATGACAGTCTTTAAGAATGCGAATATCTATATAGACGTGCATATTATTTGCTATCATAAAAAATCTATTTAATTGTGATTGGCATTACGCGTGAAATTAAGCGATAGCAGTATAGAATGCTTACAATATGTTTTTTTAATAACTTGATAGACAGCATGCAATGCAATTCCGTCAAATGACCTTTAATATCAAAGGTCATATAGTTTAGTATTGTTTACTCGATCTATCAGGTTCGTACATACTCACATAATGCATTTTTACAGTTGCGCATGCACTTATACGTACAATTACCTATCGCTTCTCAGGATCAACCAAAGGTCATTTTTAGCATTAATTATGGGTGGGCATTGGGCAGTTTAAATTGCGATTGTCCTTCTCACACACGCACACACATCAAAGAAGCTAACAAGGCGCTATATTATAATGCTATATAACATTGCTAACTGTTCATAAAGTTCTTTGAATACGCATAGCTGAATAAAGTTCAATTGAGCACGTTCAAGTCGGTTTGAAAATTGTTTGGGAGGAAGGAAGGATGATGAAACGACAAAGCATTTTGATAGTCATCTATACCTATTATGTAGGTATCCTTCACTCACTCACTCAGCCAGTCAGAGAAAGAGAGAGCTCATATATTGAAGAGATGACCATAATATTCCTGTTATTATTATTATTGCAGGTGAGTTTTTATGACAAATAATTCATTAAGAATTTGTAAGCAGGTTGTGCAACAGGCATAGGGGCAGAAGGTTCTTTGCTGCCGGAAGTTGAACATCATCTTGGAAGTAATCCAAAATGTCAATTGTTGGAAAGCATAATACCAGAGACAAATTACAAGCTGCAGGAATTTCCAGCGATTGCCGATTGCAAAAACAAAAGTCAAGCGCCTAACTTTAAGTTTGCGTATTGCTAAATAGTCTATGTTCACAACAAGATTTCTTCAGACTGTGTTTACTACACTAATTGCTTCAAATGAATACCTATGTGCGCAGGTGAGTGTATGGAAAACCATAGGCCTATCGCAACTTCTAAGAATTTTAAAATGTTTATTCATCTACTTATTCAAGACGGAAGGGTTGAAAGGAATTGGCCGTTTGAGCTTGCCCAATGATTCCGCACAAAGACAAGTTTTTATAGGGAAACCTACGTAAGCGCTTTTTTTATCGACTTTTGGCACTTCAATCCCTATATACGCACACATTTCATTTTATGATCCATAACACCATTTGTCAGGACTCTTCAGTGGTAAACACTTGATAATATATTTTCCATCTTTTCTTTCACAATATTATGCACATTCCCAAACAAAATTACGCCACTTGCTGGCGGAACTTCCCAAAGACGTTCGACGGTTGTTCACCCGTCGTCCTGATGTAATATTTGCGATTACTTTAATCGAACATGGATGGAACATGGAAAATATTTGGCAGAGAGGGATATCCCCTTGTTATGATGGGTTTTCCCGGGTTAAGAGTCATAATCAAGAGGTACTTTGAATACTTCACGTCTGCAATGCACATTCTGCAGACGACGAGCCATTATTTCGGCAAGTCTTGTAATAACAAGAGATGAAGTCGCCAATCACCAAGCATTTATCCGTGTAAGGTTACTAGTTTTTTGTGTTCTTACTATTATGCATCAAGTGACCACTTGTAATATTATGCAACCACAAAGGTTGTTTGTTTGCTTCAGTGCAACGAGGAAGGAAAATCCATTATGTAGTCAATTCATTATTAATACCAACAAATACCAACATCATTATTGCATAATGTTTGTCCATTACATTTGCTTCGTTTGAATTGCCAGTTGGTGGAATCAAGGTATACAAAATTTGACTAGTCAACCTCCATACAATTACTTTATCCTCTGTCTTGAAGCTAGCTCAGCAAACATGCATCTTTGATGGCCGAAGGTCATACATATACATATAATCTGCTAGAATTAAAGCTAATAAAGTTCTGTACGCTTGAAACTGGACTCTCATCACTCAAAACTATTTGGTTTGGTCTGGCTGGCATGGTCTTTCCCTTTTTGATTACTTGTAATTTCGTGATTCTGACAATAAAACTTCCCCAAGTCCAGCCAGAGGAATTCCACAGTTTGAAAAAAAGAAGAAAAAAAAATCCCATGCCCGTGTTCAAAATCCCCATGTACTTTTCTAATAAAAGTACAAAAATTCCTTAAACGCAGACTAAGCTGAGCTGAGTGAGACTCCCATTGTCTAATTATTTTTTAAGGTTTAGGTTGGCTGCTCATGGCGTGAGGTTAGGTTAGTGGCAAACACCAGCATTACCATAATATTTGGGCGTTTGTGATTATTCACGAAGCTGCTACTAGATCATTTTAGTACAGGCTGATATTACTGACTCCGTCTCAGATAACACCATGTTCTGTTTTATTGTTAAGGAATTTAGGTATCTTTTAACATCTCCTGTTTTGTATGTATACCCACTACCCACACGTAGAGCAGCAACGTAACGTTGTTAACCTATTCAGCACTACTACTTCCTACTTATTATACCACAAATAAGCTAGAGTAAATTTAAAAGCGTCATGGTTGAGTTAATCTACACACCACTCTACCAGCTTCGGCTCACAACAATATAACTCCTCTAGATGAAAACCCATTCTGCAACCGATTTGTAGTACTACCAACAGCAGGATATCTGAATGGATAAAATGCGATGAGATACTTGATGTTGAAGGAATCGAATGTATTTATATAAAAAAAACTAGATTCGTAAAGAAAACGTTTTGGACTTTACAAAACGTTCAGCAAACAATTCTTCAAAAATAACCACACACACACACATTTCAAATATTTTTTCAAGAAAAAAAATATATCCAAAATATATGCTTTATTTGTATGAATGAATTAACCATTCATCAAGTTGCACTTTCTATTAGCGTAAATGCTTTGAGTTCTCTCTGCTTTTTTGTGGACTTTCTATTTATTTATTTCCATTTCATTTTTTTCAGATCAATATATAAAAACACAACTTTGAGAATGAACTGCATAACGCGTAGATCCGATCTCTTAGCACCAACCTACTAATTAGCATTTTCGTTTAATAGTAAAAGCAAACCACCCGTAGAATGGTCGTAACACAGCATAGCAGCAGCAGAGCGATTCATTCTAGGATTTTCTTTTGTAATCAAATCCTTCAGAAAAAAAAGAATACACCTTAAATGGATTGGTTTAGGTGGTGGTGTTTTTCAATAAATTATGCTCTGTTGGTGTCAGCCAGGCTCAGGCCAGGCATATATTTAGAGGCTAATAAACAACTAATAAATCTCGCCTTATTTCTTGTCGGTGGTGGGGATGTGGATGCAGCCATGCAGCTGCCACAAACGGAATTACTTTGCATCTCATCTCAATAAGTGTATAATATGTGCTTGAGAAGACGTTGAAAAGTGTGTACGCGAAGAGAGAGAAAAAAATGTGTGCCTGCATTCAAAAATGATTACGCTGTCATTATTTATTGTAAAGTAGAGACACTATTTTTGAACCGTCAGCCTACTTTTCACTCCTTCTTATCACTTCACCGTGGCTATTTATTCTCCCACCAGCTATCATCTTCCAGTAAAATACAAGTGTATAATAATATGCAGTGTGCAGAGCCTGATTCACCTGTTACCGTATGCAGCTAGCTCGGTGTGAGGTGGCGACGACGAGACAACATCGTCAACATCATATCCTTGCATGAGCACATATGATACACAGATTCATCGTCTCGAAGATAATGTGCACAATGAAGCAAAAGTACATTTTTGTTAGCTATTGTTGTTGTTCTTTCTAGCACTAACACATCAACGTCATCCCAGCGCGCTCGCATCGCATCTACATCTTTTTTCTTGTATGTGTGTGTGTTATTAATAACCCGCAAATAATGTGTGTGTAGACCAATCCATTCGTAACGGAGAATGCTTGTTGCCTTTGGCGTGAATGACACACTTTCGTGTCAACATGAATGCGGTCTCCTTACTGCAAAATGGTGATTATTATGGCTAATATACATATTGCACTCGGTTATAAGTAAGCTCTTTAATCCTTCTATGACATGCCTTGTCTAATATCACTTTGTTTAATGGGCTCTTTTATATAAACTGACGATTTTTGTTGCCGATGTGTGTGCGACTTATATGATTTGCATGGTGTGGCTAGGCTAGGCTAGGGCTACACGAGGTTTTTGCGGTGAAGCTTGTTGACCCTTCATTCAAGTATTAAAACAATCGATTTGGAAATATGAGAATGGAGAATGGCTTTTTAAGTGTAACAACAATTGCTAAACTTGAGGTCGGGTTGGTTGTTCCATATTTTAAAACACCTTTTTTGGACTCATCGGAGCCTGTGATAGTAGTACTTCTGGTTGGTTGGTTGGTCGGATTGATTACGCAAACCAAATGTGTCAACGGGTTAAACATTAAAGCATCGATCGACAGACATTTCATTCTCAAGCCGAAGGTCTTGTTGCTTTTGTTTGTGCCTTCATCTTTTTTCTTGTAAGATAGACAACCAAGGAAAAGCAACGAAAAAAGTCAATAAACTTTTAGATATTCATTAAAATATAGGCAACTTCAGAATCACTTGGAAATTCATTTACTTGAAAAGGTTCTGAAAGCAAAAAAGAATGCACAGCGGCTCTAGGGCTTATTGAACAGGATTGTCCACTCTGTGTGCACATTACTGTTTCAAAATGTGTGCACAGAGGTACCTAGCCCACTAGAAGAGTCAGTTTACAGCAAGTTTCCAACACGAGCTCCCCTTTCCTGTAAAATTTATGCGAAAAATTCTCCCAAGAATTTGAAAAGGGCTATTTGCTGTTCTCGTCATCTTTACTAACTTTTTTTTTACACCTGTGACTTTATCAACGATTGTCGTAAAAATGAATGAGCTGGTGTGTGTATAAAAAGTTTCCCATGAAACCGTACGATACATGTGTGTTGTGTGCCGTGTACCTCGCATTTTCCTAGATGATTCATCGTTCATCCGCGAACAACCTTTTAGCACCCATATCGTCATAACGTACAAAAAAATCAAGTTATCGGTAAAGTTGTTAATTGAGAAAATACCAGTCTTGTAAGAAGTACACCCTCTCTCTCTCTCTCTCTACAATAACGTTCATATCTACAAGGGTTAACCTTTTTCGGGGACATAAATGGCCAATTGCCAGCATCTGTTTAGCAATTCAATGCAATGCAATGTATGCAACCTTTTTCGAATCTCATTTTCCTGCTCTAACGAAGACAAGGAAAAAAATGGGAGGACAAGGGTGCAAGAATAAAAACAAGAAAAATTAGATCACTCACCCAACATGAGGAAAGGTGCGGCCATGTTGATACCAATGAATTCAACGCCACAGTAGCATACTAGCCCAAAGGCGGCGAGAGAGCCGAGACAAGCGGAGATAACGCCTACAATACCCAACCACGGTTTTGACTTGACCCAGTCCATCATCATGCAAGTGACAACCATGAAGACGATCATCCATATGGCCGTCACTGAAAAGTATGGTAACACTGAAAACGTGTTCTTTTCCAATTCCTGGGCAAGCGTTCGCACCGTAAACCGAGCAACTTTGATGTGCTTCCATTTCCCCTCCATTGAGTCCAGCACGTCGAGCACTCTTTGCTCCCATAGTTCTCCCCTTTAGAAGAAGAAGAAAAAAACACATCAAAAGTCATTTCATTAATTCATTAGTATTCATAAAGCTGGAATGGGAATAAAGACGAATGCCAAAGAACATGGTTGTAAAGTCAGAACATGAAACTCCTGGACCCACTAATTGTAAATAGCAGTCAATGTCAAGTCAAACCCTCTCTGCCACTCCAAAAATGTATAAAAAATGTGCATCAATTTAACTTTACAAAAAATATACTGGGTTGCACCTCCATATTAAAAAAATGCTTGAATGACTACTATCTCTGGATAAAAATGCTGCTTATTGAGCTTCCAATCACGTTTTAAGTGACTGTGGACGGACTTCGATCATGTTGATCCAAGGCGTACATTGAGAAGCTTGTGGCATCGTTTTAAAGCTACACAGATTTGCTGCTGTCTCTGGTGGTGGACATGATTATGAATTCCGTCAGCAAATATGTCTATGTAAATTTACATAGGTTGAATTTACATACAGATTTTCCAGACAAAGAATCGCAAAATATGCCACCTGGTGAAACCGGTTGATGACCTTGTGCTATACGGCTATACCTCAATTTGTTAATCTGCCAATTGTAAATTGGCGTAGCTTTTTTCGTTGCGAGGTTTAAAATGTGTGAAGGGATGACCACAGAGCTGCACAAAGCGCCTGCCACACAGTTCCTTTTTTTGAAGAAATAAAACTAATTTATGTACCTAATTTTCTAATCCGCCAAAAATCAGCCGTTCAGCCAGTCTCAATTAGCTTTTTGTCTAGGAAGCTATAAATTATCTGGAAAATTTTACATAATGAACTCGATCGAAGACGATGAAAAATGATTCAAAAAGGAACGGATTACGTAAACGTTATTAGTTATGCATATTCCGTGATGCCCTAATCCTGCGTGAATTGTGCTAGGTGACTGGCACGCTGGCTATAACAAGCAAGAGACAGACAGACAACAAACAATTTTCATTGAACTTCTAATAAATGGGCTATTTGGCCGAAGCCTTTCTGATAAAAACGTGTACGTACGTGTACACAACCGTAAGTCCCAAACTGGTAGTTATATTTGTATAATCCTAATATGTAATCATTTGAATTTTGGTTGGGGATTTCCCTGTGGTATTATGATGTGCATGTTTTCCAGGTGATGATCAGCAACTCGTTACCAAAAACAGAATTATATATACTTCCTTGAACCTACATTTACATTTTAATGCAACCTTCGCCTTGAGTTACCTAAAGGAGACGACGACGAGTGGCAAAGAAGGAAGCTATAAATAAATGTTTACTCGTTTTCATCCGTCACTTTTAGGTACTTGTTTGTAGCTATTACTAGAAACATGGCTTGTTCAAGCTTTTCCTTTGCAAACATCCCTTTCCTCCTTAGAGTCACACGTCAGTCAACCCATCCCGCTGAATACGTAGAAAAAGTAGTAATAATAATAAAACTTACCTGGCATCTTGTTTGGGAGTGTTCACAGCGATAAAATAGTTGAGTTGGAGAGCTTTGACGAAATCGATAGTGGAGCGATTGCTGATCTTGTATCCACCAAAAATGAAAGGGAATCCCAGCGTCTTGTAGGTATTTGGTGTAAGGAAGAAAGGCCAAGTTAGCGAGATATTTCTGGACTCAATGGCGGCCATTGAGTCACCAAGTTCCATCACATCGTTTTCATAGCAGTCGCCTTCCCATGCCGCACAAAGGGTATCATATTTATACTCATCTTCGTCCCAAGTAATCGAAATGTTATGGACGATCCTGTCCAATTCTTGAACCTCTTTCCAGATCGCCTGTCGTAGCAAGGTTCCTCCATCCACCGCTTGGACAAATAACCTAGGAGAAGAGGGGGG
>JAANSN010001090.1:0-38942 GCA_036850665.1 Dicranocentrus wangi | reverse complement strand
TGGAATTCTGGTCAAAAAAGCTTATTTGGGATCCCGTCTTTTGGGATATAAAATTTGGGATTTTGGTATTTTGGGATATAAAATTTGGTCAAGCGTCATGAGGCCAGAAAATTCTCCTGGGCAGTACCCAAAACCACTTGAAGCACTGACAGCTACCTCACAAGATTTGCTTTGTTGTCGGCATTGTTTTGGGTCATGTATCTATGGCGATGCATGTTATCGATTTTTACTCCGCTTCTGGTGGATATCCTGGAATGTGTATATGTACATACAGTAATCAACGAAAACGAGCTGACAACTGGGAAGACATAAGGCTTTAGAATATTATCATAAAATTCTCAAAGTCAAATAGAATTATATAAATTGCATTCCCCTCGTTCCACTTTACGCCCTCTATCTCCAGCCTCTTAAAATCAAGGCAATTAAATGGCATTTAAGAAGAAAAAGGAAGCTTCCAACACGCCTGATGAGAACAATAGCAGGTAAGGGGGACGCAGTCCAGTAATCCCGTAAATACACAGCATGCATATAAAATAACAACTTCAAAACTGTCATTGAAAAGTCTGTAAATTTTGTCAGTTCCCAAAATTTGTGGGACGCCGCCTCCGACAATGGAGCTGGTGGAACGGGCAATAAAGCCAACCGGAAGGTTTTAAGAGCGGAAGATGTTTCGACCATCTTCGTTTTAGGGAGTAAAGCCGGCGTAAGTTGATATTGTTGATTTTGCTCATAAAGCGAGTTTACAGATATACGATAAAGACGACACCTGTGATTAAACTCATCCTCGACAATCAACATCCTGCTTCCTGCAAAATCTGTGTAAAAAAAGCAGTGAGGAGAGTGTGGCATCTTGCTCATTTCATCCTGTGATGAAAAGCAAATCACGATGCGTAAATCAAATTCGATAGACATGAAGCATTTAAGTGATAAAATTGGAGAGTTATTGATTTGATTTATGTTTACCAAAGACAATTGTAGTTAGCCTTGTTGCCTGATGGTATTCTGAACACCTATTCAATTACACAACTATACATAATATTTTTTCCCTTTGAAAAATTGTTTAGTCTACTCCATTCTTTGTGGATGGATGGCATTTTGGTAGAATGCTATTTTCATGTAAATTATATCGCCACTATTTTATTAGAGAACAATATAAGGGTACACACGATACGCACTCAACAAGGCACATTTCGCTTTTGTAATAGAATTCTTTCATGATTGAAAAGTTGTAACGGAGTTGACAGTAAAACGATTACATTTGTAAGGCAAAGCGTTTGGCGTTTGGCAATGACATTGAACTTGAACTTAAGGTTACGTTACATGATGATGATATGGATTTGATTGTGCTTATAACTGATAGACGACTCGCTCAAGTATCAAATAATGTAACATGAATCCTATACACCAGCTTTGCTTTTGCTATATATAAACCATTTTGCGTAATAATTATCGTCACGTCCGACTACAGAATAATTGATTTAAATCTATATATTCTCCATCCATCCAATTGGTTGTGTACAAATTTGAAGGGGCAAACTTGTCTGTAAAAAACTGTTGCTGACAATGACAGCAGCAACACTATTAAACAATTTATGATTACTTTATGCAAATAATAATAATAACTCTTTTTTGATCATCGTGACTCGCTAACAGGGAAAGAGCACTCTGATTGGGAGACTACTTGAGAAGAATGAGACTCCCAAACCTACCTTAGCCCTTGATTTCACATTTGCAAGGAGAACAACGCCGGATTTGGTACGTTGCCAATTGTTTTATAATAGATTTATTGAGATTTGAGATACATTGTGTAACCACTGAAATGTCGTGTCTCTGATTGGAAAATTGTAAGTAGTTTTTTTTACACCAAATTAGGTGTCAATAGTTATCCTAATTATATCCCCATTTGGCTAAATCACTTATACTTAAGTATTTTCTTTTTGAAACGGTTAATTCTGTTGTGAGATATAGAAACAATATGCATGGTTATTGTTTGTTTTGTTTTTTGTTGCATTGTTCAAAGTTACCTCGACAGGGACAAATATGAGCACGCAAAGGACTTGAAGGTGAATGTAATTGGATTAATTGAAAAATAATTATACTTCTTTTTGCTTGCAGACAAAAGAAATATGTCATATATGGGAACTTGGAGGAGATGTTATCACCTTTTCGCAGTTGATTGATACCCCAATCAAAACAAATCATGCGCTTGATAAACTGTCGATATTTATTGTGCTGGATTTATCCGCACCAGAGAAGCTATGGTCCACTTTAGATACTGCTGTGAATTCAGCAAAAAAGTAATTTCGAATTCCATTGTTTGTAATACATATCCTGCTCCTTATACCTGGTCAAAATGCTTGCAAGATGGGGGCGGGTATATTCATTTCGGCATAAATCAAGCATTTACATGTTTTAGAGCACTAACACGAGCCTTGGCGGACAACTTGAGGAGTAAGGAATCTCAGGACATGACGAGAAAACTGGAGGAAAATATTAAAGAGAGGCTTGGGGAGGATTGCCAAGTAAGCTGTTATGAAATTGCTAACGTTAACGACGATATGATTTCTATATTTGATACGTGAGCATTTATTGGAGAAGATTAATTTGAAATTTGACAACGATATAATATAACCCTAGGACAGAAATCAAATCGAGCCATTTCCCCTCCCGCTGGTGCTGATCTGTACGAAATACGACATTTTCCAGGTAACGGCCATCACTGGTCATATTCTTCAATCTAAGCATCTATTTTTTTTAAATTGTTTTTACCGGATAGTAAAATCTTAACAAAGTAGGACTTGGGTGAGGCTAGAAAAAACTGGCATATACGCACGTCAGAACTGATTACCATCATCACATCATCATCATCATCCACTAAATCCTTCATGAATCTCGCTCTATACCACATTAAATGACCTTTTACTTCGTAACTGTTTTGCGCTTGTGGGTTTTCTCTATTGTCTGATTTGAAATGTTGAAAGGACATTTTTAAAAGGCCATGTCCATTTTCATCGACTGTAATTGTCGGACATACTTATAAACAAAAACACAATACGTCCATCAGCAGCATAACTCCAGCAGCAGAGATCCACACGTCAACGGCACACGCATTTCTCGAATTACTGGTTTCATATCATAATAACAAGTAACTACATACCACAAAAGAGCTACAAATACAGGCTCTCTGGTTTCAGCCTAGTATAACGATACTCTGGATTTTAGATGACATCATCCTTGCCATAACCTTGCGCTACAAGAGATGAACGTTGACGTTGAGACCAGAGATGGGTTTTGTTTCGTTCTAGGGATAATTGAAACTGAATATATGCTTATTTGCATGTGGGGTGCTCATGGTGGATCCGATTATTGTTTTCTGTTGCTCTCTCATAAACTCATAATGACTATGATCCACACACTCTCTATATCTCATCTCCTTCCTTTTTGTGACTTTCCATTGAACTCTTTCTGATCTCAACTCTCTCAAGCAAGACAGGCTTGGCTTTTAACGGAACAAAAATCTAAAATGTGTGTGGACATGACTAGAGAACAATATAATTTCTAGGAATATGCATGTAGCAGCGTACGTGCCCTCCTCCAATAACTGGCATTTGAAAGGTGTAAAATTACCATATACGACACGCTTTTGAGCTAGAGACAGACACAAGAAGAATCCCTATAATTAACGCCAAAGCCAAAAGCCTTCATGCGGTTTGGTTTCGGTGTGCTAGAATGGAGAATATTATGTGTTGCGCTTTTCAACCAAATGCATAAATACTTGTGCATATATTATTTTTCCACTCCATTGTTTTTTTTGGGGATTTTTGTGTAGAATTTTGAGCCAGAGAAGAGAAAACTGATTTGCCGCATCCTCCGATTGGCGTCACATCGTCTTGGAGCTAGTCTTACCTTTTATTCCGTCCATGAAGTGGCTCACAATAGACGTGCCCGTGAATTGTTCTCTCATTACGGATTTGGCACTCCGTTCCCGTAAGTGCCTTTCCTAATATTTTCTCATCCTCGCCCTCCCCTCACACAATATTTATTTATGCACATACAAAATCATCATCACACGATAAAAAAGTGCATGCACAAGAGCCTGATTTTATGCGAGAAAACGTCTCAATCTCATTATACCAAGAAGTTAAGTAATTATTATTATATTATTTCAGAAAGAGCATCGTGCAAGATTACAACAAGCCTTTGATGATCCCTCACGGAGGCGACTCATATGATCAAATCTGGCCTGGAATGTCATCCAACCAGTTTTCGATGGAGTTTTTCAAGCATCTCTTTGAAACCCAGGTGGGCAAATATAATGAGAAATTATCGATTCCCGATGATCCTGCCGAGGATGCTAATTTCCGCGAGTCGGATGTCGACTCCAGGAGGAGCTTAATTCTGGAGGATATCGCTCTCACGGAAAAAGTCAGGCAAGAGTTTTCCAAGGCGGATAACATCATCATTTAAAGTCGGAGTGTGTGGTGAGCTGTTTTACCATCCAGTTTGCAATTTAACAGTTGTGATGAACCTGATGTATTATTTAGATCGTTGATACATTCATGTTGATTTTAAAAAGATGTTTGATGCGAGGTTTGGGACTAAAAAAATTTTATGCACTTTTTCGTTACCTTGAATTTTTTGAGTACGTTCAACGTTTAGAGGTTGTGTAACATCATTTTAATTTTAATTTAGGGAATAAATCGTTATCCCACGAGAGAGGACTGATTAGCTAATTAAATTAATCCATCTACATCGTAATACACCATGATGATTATATCGGCTTTACTTCGCAGTAGCTTTTTTTCATTCAATTCGTGTTTGACTTTCAAAATACGGAAGCTGACACTGATAAAGAAAGAGTAGTCTTCTTTCAACAACACTTATCATGTTTCACTTTGGCCTGCATTTTGCGATATTATCGCTATCCACTACTCCACTCTCTCATTTTCTCCTTCTCACTAATTTCCTTGTACGTTCTTGACCTAAATTTTGAAAACTTCTCGACAAACTTTTTTTCTTTTTTACATAAGCAGACAGCCGACATTTGACACGACGACACAGTAAAACTTATTGTACGCAATCCAGAAAACAAATTTATGAATATTAAATAGACCGTGTGTGCCAAGACATTTTTTTTGCGAAAAATCGTAGACAAAACATGATATGATCAAAAAATGGATGTAAAAATGAATAAAATCCTTTGACCCCGACTGATTTATGAACTCGAAAACTGTGCGTCCTTTTCATAAAGCATATTATATTATATGTATGTGCTCAAAATAAAAAGTCTACCAATCCCAGTAAAGCACACACTCTGACACTACATATTATGCGTTCACATTTCACATTAGGAGAACAAATAGAGCATAAAAACATTCAAGCCATGCCATTATGCCATGCCTCCGTTTGTATATATACACATAAGTTGCATGGAGGACTCACAATCAGTAAAAATATGTGTGTTGTTATTTTGTAACGTGGCGAGCTGATGTGTGTTCGTCTTTGTGAGTCAGCGTCAGCATCTCGGCTGAGGCTGTTGATGGAGTTTCACAAAAACTTTTTTTTTCGTGTCAGACAAAAGGAGCTAAAAATGCAATGTCGTGCGAAAAAGATGCAATGCCATCGCTGTCGTAATAATCAGTGCAGAAAATTTTCGGGAATGGAGTCTTAATACTTACAGAATTAGAAGCACTGTTTGTGTGCAAAGTGCAAATATGGGTAATAGCTATAAGCTATCAACAAGCTTCCAAGCTTTTGTCATCGTACGTGTAGTAAGTAATGCTGAAATCATCAAGAGGACAGCCAAATATGGCGATTAAATAATTCTGTCGTCGATTATCATTGGGTTCAGTCGTTGGCGAGAAACTGATAGAAGCTACGAAGGTACGTTACGCCGAAAGAACAACGCGATCCGATCTGTTGTGAACATAATTTAGCCGGATACAACAGATTTTAATGGTGGCGTAGCGATGATCAAGTGGCACCACAAACATTTGGTTTGCTTGGCATTCCGAATTCAATGCGTCTTCACATCACACCAGCAGCTGGGCGCACCTGCTGCATCCTGGATGGATTAATGTCAACAGGTAACAGGATCTGAATTACTCTGAAAAATATGATGCAGTGCTTGGACGAGCGACCAGAGACGAATCCATCGAGCGAGTTATGTCATATTAATGCTTAGGTTCAGGGTTCCATCCAAATTCGGGAAATTGATGATGACGACAGTGTAATTTAGAATTTACGTGAATAAATATAATGAAAGTACATACGTCCTTTACAAGCATTTTCTACTGAAATACTGGAATTCGGTTTATTTATTTTGCGGTTCACAACAATGCGATAGTAGATCACAACAAATTTCAATCCATCACAAAATCACATTTACTACATTACATTTATACCACGCATCAACCCTACCAAGCAAATATGTGCGTAGATAAAAAATAGACATGACAAAAAAAATGTTTTTTTTTCAAGTGCGACCTATTCAACAATGTCAAATCATCTGACTACTACATGCTTACATACATTATGATACAACTGACTGATTTCAGACCAGACCGCAACAATTCTGCCTGATTTCTGTACAAAGGATGTTTTTAGCACAGATGAATTGATAGTAGTTTATAACACTACAAAAATCCTGTGCCCCTAAATATATATTTTAAATGGTGGAATTGACAAGAAAAAAATGATTAGTTCAATAAATCAAAAAAAAAACTTCTAAAGTGCTACATATTCTTACTCACAATATATATGCACATTAGTACAATATAATTAAACAAAAAAAGTATATCAAAACTACAAACATATTTATTTGAGTGTATACGGTAGCACGTGAAAATTGTTACACTTTATTTATGCCGTCTCAACTCAAGACTAAAGAAATGTTACCAGGTTCTCCACTTCACAAGGTCTATCTATATCCACCAGAATCTGGTACAAAACACACGAGAAATACTGAAACCTCTCAGCAATTCAGTATGGGATAATGTACTTGAGAAAGATCAATAATAATAATTATTATTCTTCGGTACACGCTTAATTTATCTCAACATGATCTCAATTTAATTTTTTACGGTTTTTTCTTCGTATTTTAAAAGTTCCACGAGACATGGGATTTTGATTTTGAAGTGCTTGCCGAATTACGTAAATTGGCGGTGAGCAGAATGAAAATGTTAGATTGAATTTCACAACAAAATATGCGTATTTCATCTTTAAATAAACTTATTGGTATTCGCTCGCAAAAAAGATAAGTGATTATATTTTTAGCTCCCACTCCCATGAGGTCAAAACTTGACTGCACTCCATCCATATTTTAGTAATTGTGCAATAATCTTATTAAAAGTGTGTGCGATTAGAATGATACAGTTACATTTGACTGCACAGTCTCCTCATAAATCAAATATACCAAAGATGATAATTAATTACGCTTCTTACGAAAAACACTCGTTAATAATGAGTTCCTTACTACCGCCGCCGCCGTTGTTCTATCTGACAAAACGAAGATGTTATCTGGGCGTAGTAATCTCAAAAAACGTACAATTTCCGACGGTTTTTTTCTTCTTCTTCTTCTTCAAAGAACAGTTAAAAGTGCGCATTATAAAGTAGTCAATATCTGTTTGAGTTACGATATTTTATACATCTATCTCCAAACCTATCGCTAATAAATATAGCATGAAAAAAATTATATTTAAAAAAATCATACCTAAATATATAACGTGTAACCCGTTTCCTTTCACACACAAAAAAACGGACAATATGATGAGATGTGTGTGTGGACTTTTATGCTCACGTAATAACGAGTTAACCAGGGGGGATTACGCGTACTTATATATTTTTTATATACCTACAAATTGAATAAATCTGCTTGGTTGCACAAAATGTGTATATAGCTGCATATTATTATTATAAGTATTATAACTCTTGACTGCGATACACTTTTTTTCCTCTATTCTTCCTCCTCAACGCTGGGAAGGGAACATTGACGAGGGATCTTTCGAGAGCCCAGGTACGATGGAGTAAGTGGCTCGAATGCGGTCATCCAACGAGGAAGATCTGACTCATCTTGGCAGACGAAAATGAGGGCAGCTGAGGATGTGTCACATTTCTACAAGAAATAATAATACAAAACAACAATTTCAAAATTTATACAATTTGCTCAATTCTTCTTTCTATTTGCGAGTAATTTTCGCTTTTAGCCCAATGCGCATCCTCGTAGCGCACTGGGCGCATATATTGCTAATAATGGGGTTACGAAGAGTGGTGCATCCATTCCATTGGGCTGCAATTTACACAAAAAATCAGTCGCCCCAGTCGCTTTCAAGAGGATTACATTATCTGGATGGCCATTCAACTGGCTAAAGTGCTCTTTGTATCGAGTGGACCTCTATATCCTATCCTAAATGTTTGTACTTAATACTGGTCAAGTTGTACTTACGTCACCCGAGTCAGAAAAAAGAGAGAGAAGGAGAAGAGTTACATGAAAAGTGCACTCCAACTCCAGCTTAAACATATTATCGTAAACCCGTATTGCGCGAATCAACATCAACCATAACGAAACATTATGGGTTTTCCAGAGCAGATGAAAAACATCTTCACATTTCCAACACTCCTGGGGTCCAATATGCTGGATGGATGCTGATGCAGACGTCATGTCACCATCATCATCGCTTTATTGAATCTAAATGACTACACCATGCATCCCCTTCTTGATCTATCATCTATCGTTATGATTCATGATGCTATACAAAAAAGTCCGGGGTTTCATAGGATTATTATTACACATCCTCTTTGTGAATCATACATCTTGTTTTTGTGACACTTTCCGTGCGATGCCATGTGGTATGATGACTCCAAGGGGAATACACTCCAACTAACTCCTATATTGCTCATCCATTCCTGCATTTTGATTAATACTTTGCATGCAACGCTAACGTACGTGACAAACAATGGCTGTGTTTATATTTACACTGGCATTGTTATTTTTAGCTTATCACCTTTAGCTTTGCATAAGCACCACGAGGTTAACGAAACGCGTGTATTACAAAACGGATGAATTTCCTCATTATTTCCTGAGAAGGCTATAGCTAAAATTAGTTACTTACACACAAGGTAAGAGTGCAATGCAATTCAAATTAAAACACAAGTCCAAAACAGAATCTTGTACACATGCTATGTGGATACTGTGTACACAAAGCTGGATAAATAGTTTGGCAAACATTGACTTTTTAGGGCAAACTTCCTCTTCCAAAAGGCAAGGAAGCAAGAGCATAGAGCATCCCACCTGCGATTCTTCTCATTTTAACTGTAATGTACATACTTGGAGTGTTACGACACGAAGGTTCGGTGGTTGTCTAATCAAACTGTGCGCAATAAAGGAAATGGCGATCCGAAACAACTCCACCACCACCACCACCATGGTTTCATCAACCTAAACCTACCCACTTCACGTTCTTCCCGTATGCATATCCACATGATGATTGGATTTTGACCACTATGGTCAGTAGATAACGACGACGACTTCAAACAACCTACTCCAACTTTGCATAGCGTAATGAAGTTCAGAGTTTGGGATGCAAATATGCACTAACCAGTTTACGTTTAGTGTTAACAAAAACAACGGGAGCATGGGATCAATGAGCCGTGAAAAACATGGTGTTTATATGTTCCCAGTGAAAATGTTATTCATGATAAATATAGGTATGCCCACTCTGGTAATAAACAGTAAATTGCACACAAGCAAAAAAGGAAACAGCTCTTGTTCACTCACTCCGTTGACGACAGATAGATGTACAGTGAGAAGGGCAAATTGAGTTTAAAACGGTAGCAGCAGGTGAGCAGGTGTATAAAAACCTATGCGATTTCATATCCAAGTTATGCATTTGGAAACTTTGCAATTTGACATCGTCACCGATCATTAAAGATGTTTTTTGTGTGTATTCGCCCGTGGAGTGGACTACCTTCCTTGTGGTATGATGCAATGCATGTGAGGTGAAACCGGAATCAAAGTTGTTGTATAATAATATTACGAAAGCGTCATTAAAAGTAATGAGTACTGAGGGAAAATTATCCTTTCATCTTGCCTGCTTTTTTGGTATTTTAACAAAGCAATTTGTTGTTGTGAACAATGCATTATGCGATTGCACACGTAATGACCATTAAGACGCGTTGACTAAAGGAATTTTTCATTGTTAAAAATTTCTTCTGATTTTTCATAATATAAAATATATTGTTCAAACTCTCTTGTTTGTTTGGCTTACACTGCTTATATATATATCCCATTTTCTAATAACAATCTTTCAAATCGGTATAGGAGGGCTTCACGATTTCTCTCAATTTAACTTAAATTCTTAATGCTCAAAGCCCATTTTCCAAATTAATTTACTATGGCTGTCCAACACGTCGTCGTTGACGAAGAAGTTTTTTTTTAGCGTGTGGCTTTGGTCAAAAATCACTTTTGCAGACCTTCCTTCCGATGATGATGAGATGCTTTTACCCTTGCTTGCCTCCAAAATCTGCTTAAGGAAGTAATACCATTATGAGTGATTAGTTATGTGAGCGTTGAGCAGAAATGGGTATTAGCGTGGGACATGGAAATAATGGTAAAAAAATGTAAGCCAGACGAAAGTTACTGTATAATCTCATGAAGCCAGTTGAGTAAACAAGAGATAAATTCTCAGAGTTGAGGTTCGAGAATTTCCACGCAGACTTTATGTTTACACCACCTTTGATCTTTGATTCATGCGCATGCATGCAACCCATATAGTGCAGGATCATCAGCATCATATCGTATCGTATCCAGCTCGACTGGTTCCGACTAAATTATTGTGTATAGTCATTCCAGTAAGGAAAATTTTACGTTTGTTTGCCGTCCACCTTTTAACTCTCGTTCACGGGATCAGGGTTTGTTTATGGTGGGGAGACAAGATAGAGGCGGAAATGTTGAGGTAAAGCTACAATTTACCGCTGCCATTACGCCATGTTTATGTTTGCCTTGTTAATAGCTTTCAATTTTACTTATGCTCACACTTTACTGAACTATATTATTATATCCTTTGGCACACGCATTATTATTGTACCACGCATTCTTGTGTGAAACAAGTCCTGAAATGACCACGACAGCTTGGTTGTTTCGATCCGAGTTACCTATCTATATACTAATACCATAATATATTATGGAATGAATCAATGAATCCAGAAAAAATGTAACTTGGAAAAGAACAAGAAAATCTATTATACTTCATTTAGGATTGAATATGCGCTGCTGCACGTGCTCTTTCTAAAATGCCAGATCCAGATCATCATTAAATTAAAGTGTGTTTGCCATTGCCATTCTCATGACGTGCTGAAAATATTATTTGTCACTTAAACTCAATACTTTTTCAACAAAGATTGCTTGCTTGCGCCGTTGCGCCCTTGTTATTTTGCAGAGATTGGCCTAAATGGGATGCGATTAGGAGCACATGCGAATAAGAATCCTTTTTTATTACAACTTGACTGCAAGTTCACGCTGGTTGATGGTGACATGAGCACGAAGAATTACATTCAGTTTACCACACGTTTGGTTGGAGCAACTAACTTTGTTTGCAAAAAAGAAACTAACATCTTCAATGAATAGTTTTTATAGTGTTTAAAAAGTAGGAGGTACATGACCAACACCCTGGACTCTGGACTTACTATAACTCACAACTCACATCATTATTAATAATATCCCTATATTGACTCCACGTAGACAACAATTTTTACTGTTGAACCCTGGCCTTCGCCAGTCAATTTCTCTCAGTCAATAATACTTGGACTTCACGTTAAAAGTTTATTCACACTTATTGCGCTCGTTCACACAGTGAGTCTCAGGGTCGCAAAAATCGTTTTTTTTTCTTCTTTTCTATACCCCATGTATCATATTTATATAGGTATCTTTCATCTTCCTCGTCTTATATATTCAGCTGGAGATTTCATTTTTTAATGAATGAAACTAAATACGCACAAGACGCAAGCGAGTTGTAAAAAAAGAAAAACGTTTTATCAGATCGAATAGATGCTTGGGCGTTGTTACTGTTTCCTCGACCATAAAACATAATATGCATAATATTATGTATACAGTATTTATTAATGAGGGATACCTGAGACTGCCAGAGGAGATTAAATCTGTCAAAAAAAAACATTGTCAGGGTGTATAACACTCTAATACACGTTTGTCGTAAACACCATATAATCCGCTCATTCATTAAATCTCATTAAATATGATATTTTCGTATAATCTCTCCTTTTTGGCTACTGGTTATGGCTGTTGTCACATCATATTATTCGCCAACTTCCTTAAACAGCAGTATGACGACTTTACACAAGGCACACTCACAATTCGAAAATCTGCATAATTTTGGTAGGTATCCAACAAAATAATAATAATATTGTTACAATCTACTACGTATTCTCAAGATAAAAATTCATGCCATATACCTTCTATTAATGCGTTAAGTTCAATATTCCTTCCAACGCAAACAATGTGGAAATGTAAAGAATAATGTAAACAAAGGTGGTGTTTCTGTTTGTATCAAAATAAATACAAATTGCGTATCAAAAAACTTTCCGTATATTATTTTCAATAATACTTTTTTGCGTTTCATGAAAATCCATTTCTCTTTAAACTACGGCATGGCTTCCGTTTAACCACCAATTTATTTTTAATTCCGGCTGCGCAACATTATTCTATATGTAATATAGCAGCTATATTATTACCTATACGGTTATTATATGACCCTTTTTACCGGAGTACCTATCATCGATATTCAGTATATTATTCTAAGTAATCAGAGCACCTTTACCTATCGCTCGCTCGAGTTGGAAAGTTATTGAGAGCTATTAAGTGACAAAGAGGCAGATCAATATCAAAAAGGGCCACTTGCTCTTTTTTTCTTCTCATTTGCATCCACTGCTGAGCAGTGTGATCTGAGCACATAGTAATTTCTGCATCAGCTTTATCTATACGGAAGTAAACTGCGCGACTGGGGCACAACCCAAAACTTTCCTATTATCCCATTGGGATTCATTCGGCAAGTAAAAAGGGGACTTCCAAATGCGAAAATTGCTTGTCAATTGTGTTAAAAAATAAAAACTATATCACACAATTAGTAGTTGTTTTAGCAGAGTTTGATTGGATTGGACGTACTTTTGGTCTGAGAGTGAATCCTTTGATTCCAGATCCTAGGGTAGTTTCCTCGCATGTGACACCACGGATGTTGATGCATCCAACTGGCTTCGATGCAATCATCTTCCTCCTGGAAATTCAAGAGTAATTACAGATTAATATCAATTTCAATATGTACGCATCATGCATAAAAAACACGACAGTTAACAATAGGTTTTATATATACTCTATATATGTTTTTTATTGCATTCAACAACTCTGCCTTTCGCCTTCCCCTAAGAAAATTGCAAGTCTGGTATATAGTGACATCATCGCCTCACAAAAGTAATTACAGTGAGCGGAACTAGCCAATAGAAAAAAACACGCCGCAGCAATATATTGAATATGAATATTATTTAAAGGTCATATTACGACGAATACGTGGAAGAAGGGGAGTTGGCGAGCGAACAGGTAGCTTTTTATTTTTTTAATGTATATTCAGAGAGCCCTATTAGCTCTCCAAATCACATTTACCTCATACTCATCATGAAGTAGACTTCTTATGCAGAAAATAATTAGTACACAGGCTGACGCACACGACGCACGTCTCGAAAAATGGTGAAATGAAAATATGTCAAAACCTCATAGATCATGACAATTAAAGGTGATTATTTTTCAGCAATAATTATAAAGAGCTGAGGAACGAGACAGTGCAGTTGTACGCACAGACAGAAATTGACTCTACAGACATTTTCGTGCATTACATATTACATTTCGAACAAAATTATACATTTACATAATCCATAAAATCCCATCGTGTTGAACTCGCTAACATTAATTAGCATAAAGTTTTCAACCCCTGAAACCCCAGCATTTTTCCCAGACAATAATATGTTGGGCAAGCTAGTCAAATACAGCCCCCACAACAAACCCTCAAAATCGACATAGACGAGAAGAAAAAATATTCGAGAGCATCATCATCTTCCTAATTTCCTTGAAATAAAAATGGAGGATTCAATAGTAGCCTCACGTCGGATGATAAAGGGGTAATCGACTCATATTGTTTGGATCGCCGTCTCAAAGTTGAAAATTATATAGAGATCTACTCAACCCTAGCAAGAAAAAAAATGTTGCAAATAACCACAACTAAAATATATATTATAATAATACAAAACGAAAGCATGAATTATTAAATGTTAAGGTATACATCATCATTAGGTACACTGCACACTTCTTTTTCTGCACAGTGAATTGAGTGAGCCACACTTGCGTACTTATTATATATTGCCACAAAATATAACTGTACAATTTTTCCCCCACAATGGATGATGAGTTGTGAGTACCAAAAAGAGGAGAGGATTATTATTATGATATGATGTGTTTTGATGCCCACAAGACAAGACACAAAACCTGAAAATCAAATTATCACTGGTTGCTCAATAAAGGCTCTTTATCAAACTCAAAAGACTGCCATTTAGCCTGCTAATAAATAATATTATTATTCTTTATTAAAAGGAGTTTTCAAAAAACCACACAGCCCAATGCAATGATGATCGACTGGATGTTTAAATTGAAGTTGGTTTACAACACACACACACAAATTAAAATGCATGCACAGCAGTTTGGTTTGATGTGGATATTGTGGATGCCAGCCATGCCATGCCATAAGATTGAGATGGACGCTCATACAAATTACATGATTATTTCTTGCCAGCCGTCAAAAAAGAGAGTTTATGAGTGGCAGCAATGCAAAATGTGAGTTGTTAGTTGTTATACTGATGCTCGTTGTGGGGATGACGGCGGTGGCGGTGATGGAGTAATTCCTCAATACATTTTACATTTGAAGCTATCGATTGTAGCACTTAGCAGAGGTGCATGTAGTTTTCCTTTTAAAACCATTCATTTTTTTGAGATATACAAATTACGCTACTATCCCACATGCAAAATTTTTGCATCCCATTCAATTAAAACTTATTCGAATGATGTTGCATATTATTGTTATTATTATTACTTTTAGATTAGTGTATGTATACGTACGTACGTATATATTTTTGCCCTACTTCATTTTACTCTTGTGGAGGTACTCTCGGTCGGACCGTCTGGCGCACGCCTCCATTAATTATTCTGGGCTGTCTGATACAAGAACATTATGCTCGTCAAAATCCCATAACTCCATCACTGTCAATATCAAAGTTGCTTGACAATATGCAACTTTATATATGAGCTTAAGTTTGCGAGGATGGATGCCGAGGAGTTTGCCAAGTTGAAAATAGCTTGATTTGCTGTAATTTTTGGATATCTTTAGATTATCAGACACAAGTTGGCTTTTAGTCTATAGCGCTTTTAAATGGCTTTCCCATATTGAAAGGATAATTGGGAAGATAAAAGCTCTTTAGAGATAAAATGGGCAAATGGAACTTCCGTTTTTTATCTGCGTTATTGAAATTCATAGAAATGCGTGTTTGCTAATAATAACAATAAGAAGCAACGCAACACCACCGCCGCCCCTTATTACACCTGCATTCTAAATATTTATACTGTTGGGAACTTTTTTATTTATTTACATACACACATACTTATTTTGCTGCTCACCCTAACCCTTGTAACAACTCTGCTGTCGACTTTTTGGCTATTATTAAAGGTACCACACGAAAAACACTTTTTTTAAAGCTATAACCGTAAGGAACGCATAATTATATTTGACCTTTAGCCGACTTTTATTGTAACTGACTAAGTATAATATGCATTAATGCATCTGTCTGTAATCTTAATGGTTTTTGAGTACCGGTATGTGCGGCAGTGTATATTTAGCATGCCTAAAAGTTGTGTGCACTTGTGCAAAAAAAAGTGTTTGTTATTATTGGTACTATTTCGTTCGTACTTTTCATATCCCGTATCGTCTATTGTCTAGTAGTGAAACCCAAACTGCATCCATCCTGAAATGAGTAATATAATGGCCGGCTCATGGGTAGCAGTTAACCAATTGAAGAACCTAATTGACCATATGAGAAGGAGGATCGACTCCAATTAATCTAATTATTTTCGCAGAAGACTATACTCGTATAACCCTCACACGGAATCATTATCTTTTCCAGCCAGACAGCCGAACAACATCTTCCATGAAAAATTCAAATTGATTCCCTTTTTCCAGGAAGACGAAAACAAAGGAATGGCGAATGGGGATGGCGATAGCAGCACAGCACACCATACTCTCCTGAAATTGAAAACAACTCGCCCATCTCTACCTACAAGGCATTTTCTGCTTGGGAGTGCATATTTTGCACCCATTTCACCGCCTAAGTAATTAGGAAAATGCTCGCATGGCAAAATTGCCTTCCTTGTGATTTGCTCATTAATACTTTAATTGAGTCTGCATTACTAGCAAAACACACAAAAGAGTCGGAGTGGATGAGTAGAGATAGGCACCAAGTTTAGATAGGTGATTAGGTAGGATTCTTTTTGCATTTTTTAAATCACGGTGGTACTCCATTTCCCACTACAATTCGCAATCGCATTCGCATATGCTATACATTCGATTAAAAACACGATGATTATAAGAAGCGTTGAAGAATGAATGAATGAACCTCCTCCATTTTTCCCATAGTCATCAATTTCCTTTCTTTTTTTATCCAAAACTACATCTCTACCGTCGTCACTTACTTGTAACTTTTGCACCACCTTGCCAGCAAAAACGAGGGCTGTCCGTTACTCTGAAATTACAAGTTTCTGCTTCCGCTTTTAGAAAACTTGGAACAGTTACTTTTCATAAAAAAAGGAATCTCGTACATACAGCATGGGTGATATGATATGGGTGATAGCAATCCCCGTCGAGATATACGGATGAGTATAATATACTATTTCCTACCTCTCTGTCCTGTCTCTTATGCATATTATGGTATTATAATGTATGCACACTAAGGAAAGTCACCAGAGAGGCAGAGGTCTATTTACGATACGGATCCACTACGAAAATGCATAATATTATTATTATTTGATGATACGGACATGCAGCGAGGATATGGCAAAAGTTGTTATTCTAAAACCATACAAAATTCTCAAAAGGCCTGAGCTCAATCTCACTTTAGGCGTAGATAAAACGGTAAAATTCCCATTCCAGAGTACAGCTCGATGCTCGATATTCTACTCAATTGAAAATATGTGAGGAAGAAGAAGTGGCGATGAGGAGTGCAGTGCAGTAGTGGTGGTGAGTTGAATGAAACTACACAAAACCGAATTTTTATTCCCTTGTTTGTCATAGTCATCATGAGAAACTAGAAACGTTTATCACAAAAGTCCAGCAATATACAATGGTAAGCGAGATAGTTGATAGTTTATATGAATGATGACACAGACTGGGTCTGCCCGTACAACGTAATCCCTAAAGAATGATATTAGATAAAACGGTAAAATTCCCATTCCAGAGTACAGCTCGATATTCTACTCAATTGAAAATATGTGAGGAAGAAGAAGTGGCGATGAGGAGTGCAGTGCAGTGCAGTGCAGTAGTGGTGGCGAGTTGAATGAAACTACACAAAGCCGAATTTTTATTCCCTTGTTTGTCATAGTCATGAGAAACTAGAAACGTTTATCACAAAAGTCCAGCAATATACAACGGTAAGCGAGATAGTTGATAGTTTATATGAATGATGACACAGACTGGGTCTGCCCGTACAACGTAATCCCTAAAGAATGATAAGAATGAGACATGAATTAAGTGGAATTCATCTTGCTGCTACACATTATTAATTTAGTCATCCATCCAAACATGTCAACTTGACACATTAAGAATTTCCCTTCATTTCATGTTATGAAAGATCACTGCTCTGGAATATTTTTCCCACTTGAGCCACTTCCTATTTACACAACATCGCGATAATATCGCGTATCATCGGTCAGAGTAAAAATGCAATAGTGCATATTTGTGGTTTTTTTTTATTACGTCGCTTCAAGGCGCACGTAAACATTCACTTTACAAAACTGCGTATTGTTTCGTTTTTTTCTTCATGCGAGTTCAATATAGTTCCACACGCCAATGTCCATCAACACAATAATATTCATGTTTTGACACGTTTCATTGCTCACCACTCTAATAATAAAATTTTTTTCTCCTCTGGGACGACACAACAAGGACGGCTGTCTCCATTCATTCATAACATCTTTTTTTCCTACAAAAATAAGTTCATAAAAGAACTGCGCCTTGGCTTTTAAAATGTCGTAAATATGCAAAATGGAATTATGACTTATTGGTGGACAGTGGACACTACTCGAAAGAAAACAATTTTTAATCTGATGCATAACATATACCACAACGTGGGTTATAGGTTGTTTTAGCGGTCTAGTGACAGGGATTTTTTTTTCCAATACGATAAAATGGACTTGGCTTTTTAAAAGCTACGTTTGAAATTATTACAATCCTTTCATCAGTCTTTTTTTCATTTTGGCACACCGCAAAAAAGCTATATACACTTTCAAACTGCTAAACAGGTGAAACCCCTTCTCCTTCTTCTTTTGGAGGTGGTATTTGGTCAACAGACTTCTTACTGATATTTTTCAGGTATGCATGCACGCTCTCCGAGTTGAAGTTGAAGATGACTTTAAAGGTTTTTAGTTAGTCTTCGAAACAGGTTAAGCGTGAGTAGTTTCTAAAGTGTATGATAATGACACAACATTGCTAGTTCGCCGTTGTTTATCACATTATCTCTACAATCATTATTATTATTATTATTATTAAGGTGATGTGATGTAATGTAACACGTTAGGTTACCAGTTTTCTCCCTAATGCAAAATGCCCGAGGAGATGCTAACGACGATATACAATGGGTAGGTAGATATATGCATCCACATCAAGTGTGTGACAATAGACCTCCCTGCACGTTTCAATCAGACACCTCAGTCTCTGAGAGAAGTCCTTCGTTTATTTATACATTTTTTTCGTGCTAGTGTCAGCTTGAAGAAGGAGGAATGTGTACGACATCAAGTATTCAATATAAGTGATCACCCTACAGTCAGTGGGTCTTGTTTACTGACCTACATTTAAACTTTAAAAATTGGGATTCCTTCGTCATTTGTTGTATTTATGCATGCACCCTAGCTAGTATACACATCAATTCCACACAAAAAGCGCATGGTGCAGTTTTGGCTTTTTGGGGCTCTATATGCGCTTACCTGAAGAGCTATATATTGTTTCTTATCGTGTCCCATTGTGATATATGCCTACTATATATCATCATCATCCCATTTTTTTATTTATTGTAATGTTTACTGTATTTACTGATTAGAGCAAAACATGCTGTACGCCATACTGTGACTTTTCCGGTCGGGTGATATTTTTTTCTCTTGCTAAACTTAGAGCCAATTCACTAGCATCAGTCATTCATTGCATGCAAGACAAGGTTCAATTTTAATCTAGACTGAAAGCAGATGGTAAAATGCATGAGATATTGCATGGGAAAGTGTGTGTCTAGTGTGTCTAGTAATAAGATCAATCATGATTTTCATTTTGTGATTTGTGGGATACAATGACATGTCTAATGTCTAATAGTCTAAATGGTAGCAAGTTTGCAAGTTAGCGTGGTGGTGGTGGTTTTGTTGCGTATGACATGCAAACGTCCTATCCCATCATCGTCACCATCAAGCCTTTTTTTGGCTGAAGAGCATGAACAACATGAACGAACATACTCTCATTTTTATTGCCACATGTGACCACGGTTTTGTAAACCAGAGCAGCTCTGTAATTTCTTTCAAGTTCATAAAAGTTTAGGCTTTTGTTCTCCTCTTTGAGGTTATCACTTTTACTGCAAGTGGAGGATCTTTTGTAATAAATAAATAAAAAAAATAGCGGCTGTCTGTAATGCAATATAATATGAGTTGAGTGAGGGATTAAAATTTGACAGAGTATAATATAATACGTAGTAATAATAATACGCGTATTCGTATTACAATGAGGATTGCTGAATTTAATGGGATCCGTGAAAATGGAATGCTTTATATGCCGTGACAGAATCCTGTAAATTATTTGACTATATTGAGGTGTGCATGCATGACTATCAATTAGCAGATGGGAATGAGACACAGAGACACATTTTGGCTGCACTTTGATGTGAAATGCAAATTATATACTTTGAGCGACGCGACTGTACCAACGGACAGGCTTCTCACCTAATTTCCAAATGAAAGTAAACCTTTTTTGTGCAAATATAATGACACCACAGAGGCAAATTAAATTAGTGGTGATGGCGAGGCAGACCTAATTTTTTGATCATACACGAAATCAATAGCATATATTATGCTCTATATACACTTTTTCCTCGTATTTTTCTCAGTAGTGTATTCCGACACTTGTGAAAAAATAGCCATGACTTTATTACCCTTTGTGAATTTCAATTAAGATAATACAGCTGAAATTAAAGGCTTTTGTGGTAAACTTACTTTTGCCCAAGTGTTAAAAAAGTTGCATTAATCGCAGCCATTATATACCACATGCATAAAGTGCAAATTGTGTCGGAAACTTTTTGAGACTACGCAAATTTTTATGATATAAAAGTTTTGCATTGACCATGATGCATTTTTTTTACAATTGTCACGCCAGAACTCTCTGTCAACGTGTCCACACTTTTATGGAGTTTTTTTGGGAACTTTTTGGTGGTAATAAAGTTACATAAAAACGCTAGCATGGATTGGACGGCAAACACAAGACTCGACTGTTAGGATTGGCCATGAATATATTGTATTTGGCCACTAAAAAAAGTTCACACGACCCCAACTTATCTAACATAAAATGAATATTATGCAGGCACAAGGAGCCCACGCCAGTTTCTCAATTTGGTTATGCGGCCACCTACACCAAAAAGATTCTTTTTTGAGACAACAATCATTCAAATATGGATTCCACCTGTCCTTGAAAGTTATTCATGTGGTGAGTCTTGCGACTCGTCCTTTTTTTGATCAATCACTTCAATCATCGTGTATCTCCTCTGCCCTTTCCCTGACGCAAAAAAAGCTTTGTCAGAATGGAATGGTAGTGAATGTAACTGTCTTCAATTTTGTCTTGTAGGCAGGCTGCGCGATATATACAGATTTGACGATAACAAAAAATGTGATTGGGACTTTTTAAATGCATACTTAGCGACAAGTAAGTGACATTATATTTATAGATTGCATTCCCATTATAAGGAACTACCTCATGCCAGAGAGGAGCTCCATATACAACTTGAAGTAGTGGAGATTGGAGATGTGTATACTTTTTTGAGTGACAAGATCATCGTCGTATGGCTTTACTACGTGATGCAATTTAGCATAATATATGTTCTCTCTGTGTACCTGCCTGCATCCAAAATTATCAATACACGTATTGATTTTTCAGTTTCAGAGTTATCAACTCGAATATAACGCTGGCGTGCGTGGTCTCGCGGTGAGCAAATCGTTTTATACGTCAATGTACAGTAGCACTTGACAATTTACATAATGATATACACGTTGATTGATTTTACAATGGGGAAAAAATAACCCACGGACTTGGATCTCCTTTTTTAAAAATAATGACAGTAAACTTAATTCCTCGTAATGTTTTTGTAGTTGGAAAACTAATCGTAAGGCGACTGACCGGTAGCCCTCAAATGAAAAAAGAAAAAAATCTGATAAGAGTTATTATTAGTAGTAATGTGTGGACCATCCCTTCCAAAACTGTCTTGTGAATATAAAATTAATTACTTTAAATGCTCTCCCTCCCACTTTAAGGACGAGCAGAGGGGTTGACAAAAATTAGAGACTGTGAAAAGACTGACTGGCTCGATTGTCTACTAAATACTACCAGTTGACAACAGCACATTTTGTTGAAGGACGCAAGCAAGGATGAAGTTCATCCAAGGCTCAATAACATCCCCATCATGATGTGAATCAAAACGTGGTGGCTGGGCGAGAGAGGCGAGAGAATATTATTATAAGTAAGTATCATAAAACTCTGCTGCTAGTTATTTATTGCTGTCAGCAGTTCAACTCAAATTTTGTACACACGTACACGCGAAGATGCATATAGCTTACATGAAGAATGCATTATTTAAACTACTAAAATTAGAAAGGTACCTTGCAACCCGACCGAGAGTGCTTCACGTGAACACAAAAAAGATGCACAATTTTGATTTTCAAAGGTGGTTCGTTGTGCTGGTTCGTTGTGTTGTGATAAAGTATATAGGGATGTGGAATTGATTTAAAAGGAACGGTCCCTGAGATTGGATGAACGGTTTAAAGGGAAGGAAAATACAGACAGAGAGCCGTATATATAATCATTCCACATATCTCATTGACGTGCTGTGGGATTTTGATAAAAAAAATTCCACCCCAGTGCTAACTTATATTGCGAAGCCTTGAAATCCTCTTGTTCCTTTTCCTCTGCTAAAAAACAAACTACTGCTTTATTGTTGCAGATGAAAAAAAAAGGAAAATTTACTAGACGAAAAAAATTATACGGTATACGTCATGGAAGGCACAAAAATGATAGATATATATGTAACATTATTTTGTGAATTATTTAAAGATCTACTTAATATGTATTACTGGTGCCGGTGTGGCGGTGGGTGAAACTTTCCTGGCATTTTTTTTTGCGCGAAAGTGTACTTATTGTTTACGCTCAAGCGTGCAATCTTATTGGTAAGCTCAACGATTTTTTAACGACTTTGTTGTGGGTTAGAAAAGTAACAAGAGAATAATAAGAATAATATGCGGAATATGAGTGGAATGGGGAATCCAAAAAAGAATCCAAACCAATTATCACTGTGGGATTATGGAGCACAGCGAGCATGCCTTTTTCAACATATATGAATATTTATATAGATTCCGTCAAAACGGTCGAAGAATGAAGACGGCTTCAGGTTTGTCACTTTGGTAGTGGATGAGATGGCGTATGAGTCACCTATAGACAGACATATTGCACAGGGAGGATTTATGGTTGTTTAAGCATCACCTTGGATGATATGATGTGTATATTGCACAACGTGGTGCAGATAACAATATCTCGAGTTTGCATACCCATATTTAGCAGGAGAAATGAGAAAAACTATTTTTTGTTTCTTTGCATATTATACCTGCCTCATTCCATATTCTACTTGGTCAACAATATTATTGGCCGAAAAACGGGCCCCCACGTTGATGTACATTTCAAATTATGATGATGATGTCATGCTTCATGTCCAATTTGCAGTTAGAAATCGATTGGGTGCAACAAGGAAAATGATATTTTGAGGAAGAAATAATATTATTTTGTGTGATGGTGATGGTCAAAGTTTGATCTGAAATGGCACGTGGAATGAACAGGTGCGATAACTATAAATATATGCGAGGGGAAGGCAGATACGTAGTTGGCTAATTGCAAAAAAAAAACGTGTGAAACTTGGGTGTAAAGTAAACAAAGGAGGAATATTTAGAAAATAAAATTATAGTTTTCCTTACCCATTGTCAGGATACACGAGCGCAAAGTGATCCACAGAAGTTCTGAAAACGGACACGGTCACCCGCTGCGGTCCATGAGAAGAGCTGAGGAGAGTGAGTGGTCCTCGCATGATCTCGTTAGCACTCGGACTCAGATCATAATTGTCAGCGTTGGTTAGTCCTTTTGAGCTAACCACGCCGTGATACGCTGGACTGATGATTACACACGGAGAACTCATCTTTTTTGGCTTCACTTTTTCCTTTTCTCAACTTCCTTGAATCCGCTTCTAACAACACCACCTTTCAAATTAGAGAAAGAGGAAGACAAAATTGTAGTCAAACAAATATATTTTTTTCTTTATAGCTCTCGCAGTTGGTTGTCGCGTAATGAGATAGGTGTACAACAACAAAACTACTAGTAAAATAAAACTCCACCAACTCCAATTGACAATTTTTTACACACTCTTCTCACCAATCTTAACCAGGAGAAGCAGAGGACACACAAAAGGTACACGACACTATATACGACTACCGACCAAATACTGTTATGATGAGTATGATGACTCACAATGAAACATTAAAAATATGAGCGTGCTGTTGTATACAGTGAGTGACAGAAGAGGGAGGACAGAAATAGAAGTTTTTTTTGTTGCCTTGCTCATTCATACAGATGTAGAGTGCACATCATGCACAAATAATATGCATCCTTCCCTCTTCCCCTCTCTCTCTCTCTCTCTCAAAAAAACCCCTTAAAATATAGATATTATTACTTTATACAACGGTTCAATTTTTAAAAACCTTTCCTCCTATACCTTTAATATTCACTTTGACGTGATGAGCAAATAAAAACTGTACTCCAACAGCATGGACTTTATATACTTTATGGTTCTCATGCAGCGTCAACTGTAAAACTGCTAGAAGCGAAGAAAAAAAAACTTTTTTTAGTCTCGAAGACAATGAACCAAACCACACAGTACACCACTTTTAGGTATATTATTATTATTATATTTCCTTAGCACATCAACGCGCAAAGTTTTTAGCTCCACGCAAAAAAATATCGGAGGAGATAGATACGAGTATATGAATAAACGTGAAGAAATGCAAAATGCAAACGATCACTGAGCCTGAGCCCCCTCTTAAGAAAGTGACTTTTTAACAAGGAAAAAATAATATGTAAAATATTACTCGTGATTAGGTTTGCTTGGTCTTGCCACAAAATATCATCATGCAACCATCCCGTGCCAAATTTTGCTGTAGTTCTCTCTCTAAACTACTAAAACCCTCTCTTATTTCAGTGTTAACGAAGTTGGAGAGAAAGAAAAATGGTGTTGAACAATGTGCTTTGCGAGCTGAGGTGGTATCAGTGTAGGAGTAAATTGAGCATAGCATGCAGAACACACAAGACACTAAGGTATTTCTTCAGAGTACACTTTTTTTCTCTCCTTTCCTCTGACTCACCACCACTTCCATTTAAAACCTTAAAAGTTTATTGAGTCTTACACATGCGAGTAGTAGTATAGTAGGCGCACTAGTAAGTAGTATTAAACACACAATGGAAAGAAAACTTTGAAAAAAAATTTAAACCATGGATTGCCTACAATTGGGATGGTTGGATGGGCACTAAGTGAAAACCAGACTAACAGTGTGAAACGTCTGATGCCAAATCACCGTTCTTATATACTTTACACTACAATACAATACAATAATGCAATGCCATAGCAGACCTCTTCACGGTGAATATCCTACACGACAGCCGCGTCGTCGTCGACAAGAGTATTGGGAATTTTCAGATTATTACACTTTTTTTGACGGTCAAGTATCAAGTACAAAAGTGACACTGAGCCGCTTTTTTCTGCGCATTTAGATACTTCATCATGCCGAGGACACATGCCCCATCCATAGCAGCCGGATTTTGACGCTGAATTGTTACGCGATCAGTGATCATATTGATCATCAAATCATCATTTACGCCAACTATACTACTACTACAGCTATTGCCTTGTTTAATAACAGAGATTTTCACAAAAACTAAATATTCTGCTGTGATTGTGTGATGCACTTGACTTTAGGTAAACACGGTCAAATTATTGGAGTTGTGTCCGATGCGATGCTGTGAGACTAAACGGGAGACAATATATGATAAGGCTTGAAGTGGAGAGCGGGCGAATCTTCTGATTGGAACTTTATTGTGTCCGGTTTAAGTCACTGAGCATGCTCAATTAGCCAAAATGTCTAATTTGATGATAATGCGTAACTCATCTGCGCGAGCCAACAAATGGCAAATCTGATCAAAGGGGAGTTGTAGTACATATTGTACATCAATAAAAAGAATTGAGTGTGAAGGGAAGGATTTGATAAGAAAAAGACTTCAATTTTATATACATGCCAAACAAGGAACCATACGGCACGGCACCTTTTGAACTAGATGATTGTGATGATGATGATGGACAAGTGAAGTACCCAAGCTTTGAACAATGCAGCTATCGTACGATAATATAATATTTAGCATGGTTTCAAGTTCAATGTGATTTTGCAGGTCAAACATGACCAAGACTGAACTGCATTCTTTAAATGGTTTGGGTTGTGTTATGAGGTGATGGAATGGAAGGATCTCATTATTATCATCAGTCAGACTAAAAGAAAAGAGATATATATCCCTTACTTGTCTTGTCTTGCAAGTTGCAACAAAACTTATCGGAACTGGAAGCAGTTTATGGATTTTTCACGTTTAAAATATCAGGCCGTCGGTGAATAACCTTTTCTGCAACCGGTGTAGTCTTTTTCCTTTGGAGATTTCTTTTCTTACACTCGAAAGGTAGAAAATGGGAGCAAGAGGAGATAATCAAGACAGTAAAAATACGTGCTACACAAGCCGTCCATCGTCTCGTCTTTGTTGATTGTTAAAGTTTATTTGTACACCTACCTATATCTACCTTTGAGTCGTCGTCGTATTGGGTAAGATGTAATAATAATTTATTGCCGCATAATGGGCAAAGGATGAAGACAATAAATTGACTTCTCGCTTCCAATGAATCTGAATTAAGAGATTTTTATCTTGAAAGATGAAAAAACTACTACTACTACTACTTCTACCCATCCATCCAATATTACCAAAAAGTATTCTTCTCATTGGAAATTATCTCATCTTAATTGCATCAGAGAGGAGTTATGAATGCTAGTTAGTATACCTATGCTACAGCGTTACTCTCGTCCCCACCGACTATGGGGCAACGTATTATTCGGCATAGCATCTTATAATTTTCTCTACTGCTCACAGACAACACAATAATTTGTATGCTAACATTTACACAGCAGCAAGCAGCTCGTTTCGTTTTCTAAAAAGTTTCATAACGGAAAGTCCGCTTACAAGATACGAACATCACAAAATATGACTACCATACTAATTGTGCATTGTACATCAAATCAGAAAACAAAAAAAGCATTATGAAATAGACGCTTCATTCATTATTAATTATTACTATTATTACATTGTATATATGCATACCTACTTGACTTGCTATACGAATGTGAAACGAATTAGAATATACGATGGAAGTGATGATGAGATGGGAAGATTACTTTTTTAATACATTTTTTGTAACTAACACATGCCCAACAACAAACAGCTATATGTATAGCAAGCCCTTGACATTGTGCTCTAAAATTGCATTTCACTTCGTTTTTTACATACTTCAACAACAACAAGATGTACATATTTGGTGAGATAGAGTAAATCACATTCCATATGTAACTAGAGTATATATCACATTGTAACACAAAGTAACAACATGAAATTAAGAAGGGAATGTGCACCGTGCAGCTCAGTGCACACGGACTGCACAATGATGATGATAACATATCGTGGTGATTATAAAACTACCTGAACCATTTTTTTAAAAATGCTTTCTAACTTCCTATGAACGATGAATACATTACAATTGCAATAGATAGTATATTCAAATGATGCTTACCTGTTCCCTTTAATAAAGGATAATTTAGAAGACTCTGACTTCACCTTTATGTTGCGCGTTTGCTGCGTTATGTGTGTACACAAGAAAGTGGAATGAAAAACTTGAATGTAATATCTCTGCTGGTACAATAATATTGCTTGTATAAAAGTCTTATTATTATTTCCTAATGACTTATTACTTCAGTGATGGGACTGTTTCACTTCGAATGCTCCACAGGTTAATTACACGCCTCAAGCTCGGCTATTTAGACACTGTTATGATGGCAATCAATCAGAATTGCTTTATGTCACACAGACAAAGATAAAGTAGAAATGACTGAAATGAACACTTTTCCACGGTGCAACAGATGCAAATGCACAGAGTTTCATTTATTCTAATGACTTTTCCTCTGTGTGCACATGACAAAAGCTTGTTTTTAATCACTTGTGCTGCTAGTACTCTGTCCTCTCGATGAGCGGTGACTTATCGGTTATCTGAGTGAATCACGACGATATACATATGTGTAAGAAGACTTTTTTTTTGTTAGGATTTTGTCTACCACTTCAGCTTGTTATGGTGCAAGTTCTCTCTCTAAAGGTTGACGTGAGACTGAGCCTCAAACGCTACAACTCACTACGCTTTAAGCTGTAATCCTCATGGAGTTGTTTTTCCTACTACATCGCATTACATTACTCTGCCTGCCTGCATGATTAGAACATGTATGCATCAAGTCAGCAGGAGGAGCAGCAGCATCATCATCAGCATCAACAACGAGAACGGAAAAGAAGTGTTTGCACAAAGGTTGTGGACTAAAGATCACTCTTGTTCTTGAGAATGAAAATAAATGCCATTTAGTTGTGTTGTTGCTACAGATTACATGCTACACTGTTTGTGACATTACAACTTGTTTGTATGCAGGTCAAATAACATGAGCTGGAACGCAGAAAAAGCGTAGGACCGTAATATACATAATAGAATGAGAGTTGAACCATATAGAACGAACGGGACATTACAACAAATATTTGATGATGCCAAGAAGTTTCGTGTGTGTATATATCCAGGAGAAAAACATATCTGCTAACCCAGAGAAATGCTTTCGCATTCAATAAGGAATTTGAAACCAAAGATAAGAAATATGGAGCACAACAAAAACGCCTGACTTACTTACTTACATAATTGTAAAATATTTATGTAACATTGAAAATTTACCTAAATCCGCTCAGCTTTTTCAACAGCGTCGAAAAGTCAGGTTTGCGCAATCTCGACAATTTCCCACGGCACCTATTTTCCTCCAGAAATATTAATGAGATCACAGCGTTGGTCCCAACTGAAGGTAGCAGACGTAAAAGATTTCCCTCTGGACACTATGCTCCTTTTGTTATTTGTATATCCGGATCGGATCGAATTTTGGATTGGACGCTAGAAGCTTTCAGAGGTAATCCCAAGGTTGGTACACACGCTTTTATTTCGTACGCTCAAAAGTCATCAAAAAATCCCAGTTAATTTGTCACAAACAATATATCCTTTTAGATATATATAGTAAATCACGCTGGGGTAACCGCCCGATTGGCTGATGTTCAGGGTATTTCCAACTAATATCTAGGCATATTTAAGTCATCAAAAAGTCCCAGTTAATTTGTCACAAACAATATATCCTTTTAGATATATATAGTAAATCACGCTGGGGTAACCGCCCGATTGGCTGATGTTCAGGGTATTTCCAACTAATATCTAGGTATATTACTCACGCCTTTTTTTGCATGCACATAGCAAAAAAAAGCAATGCGTAACCGATTTTTTTGTTAGTTTCGTTCTTAGAGTTTGCTCTTCTGCTGACTATTATAACTTGGTAGCCAAAATGTTTTCGTCAAGGTATTCTGAATGACAGTACGGAGAACCGGTCCGTAATTGATGATGATACGGAATCAGGACGGGGTTTTGCTTCGTCGAAAAATTTAATTCCAAGATTTCTAAGGTTGGCGTATGCACTTCTTTTTCTATTTATACGTTCATTCACCACCACTACCTCAAAACATAGCAAGTCTGTTTGTTATTGTTGTCAAAAAGATTGAACTCTGAGCTCTATCCTCAGCCTCCTCAAGTAAAATACATGTAAGTGGCACACAGCAGCCAAAAGTTAAAAGTAAATGAAAGGAAAATGTTAAAACACCACCACGATAACACAATTCACTCCGGTCAGACTCTGGCTACCTACTCGCTCATCATATATTATGCTATTTATTATGATATTTACTCAACAGTATTAGTATAATATTCTGTACTCAAAATGAAGAGAGACTTTTTATTTATCAAAAATGAGAACATATATATGTATAATATATAAAATATATATATCTTCACAGTACAAAGATGAAAAGGCAACTGATACCAAAGTTTGGGATGGTAAGTGGAAAAACTACATAACATCACATACGCTGAACATGTGCATTTTTTCACTGTGTTACAATGATTCAAAGTAAAGCCCTAAGTGGATTTGTGTGCTGTGCAGTGCATTGCATGCAGTTTGAGAGAGGATGGATGGTTCTTGTTTTGAGTTGTGTCTGATGATGGTGAGTGGAGATATTACAGATGTAACAAACAAAGATAGTTATAGTTGTTATAAACACATTACGAAGCAGAGGAGGGGACGAAAACACTCCTTGTTTTGATTGTAACACGAGCACAAGTTGCTAGAAATGATGATGCACAAGCCGTAATATAGAATTATTGTTACCACGAAAAGTTGCACAGATGAATAATACGTCAGAACAAGTTACAGCGTCATATTGCATTGTGGTTGATTCGAAAATTGATGATATTCAATTCACCTATAATAAATAGGAGGATCATTTTGATATTACGCACATCCATAAAATATACACATATTATAACAACTATTTAGTTAGCGATGATCGATAATCCTCTAATACATATTATAAGGTTGTGGTATTTGCACAATTTGAAAGTTAGATTGTGTTGTTACAACTTCACAAAAGTAATAATAATAATATGCTTCTTCTGTCCTGTTCCTATTTTCTCTTGCAGCATTTCCCTTTAATCATCCTCATATAAACCCAGTACCACAGTTCGACATATCACATACCTGAAATCAGTCACAGTGCAACGTTAACCACGTATCATATTGATTCGCGTTGGTATTTGGTACTTATAGAGGAGAGTTCTGCAGCTTAGCTAAAATACTAATGAAAGCGAGTAAATCTGCAGTAAATCCACATAGCTATACAAAAATGAGGTGGACACAATCTCTGTACATTTTATATGGTATCAACAGAAATAGAATCATAATATATTTTTATTGCAAAGGGGTGTTTTCCGATTAATAGCAAACACGAGTCATCTCACTTGCCTTTTCTCCCATAAAACATATATAATATCGCATGTTTACAAGCATCATCTATGTCTAGTACCCCGTCGTGAGACTGAAATTGTTAACATATCTGTAACTTCTTTATAACATAAAACACATTTGATGCAACTTGCATCTTATTTACTCGAACGATTTTTTTTTTACATAAAATGATCAAAACTGCTCCAATTTGCCTTCCTACCTGACGAGCGCGACGCGATGTATGTACCTATGTAAATGTCTTGATTATTAAATTAAAATTATTATGAAGGGGCTAAGGAAGGAGCCGATGGAACCTAACCTAACAAGTCTAGCCACTACTACTAGCCAGCCGGCTTGTATGCAAAAATAAAAAAGTCAAAAATGTAGAATTGCAGATGGGAAATGGGAATGGAAGGCCGCATATTCCTCGACCACGACGACTGTGATGATGTGGTTGGTGACTCCACTATTGACTCCAGTCGTCTTTGTTGCCTCATGCCTCACCCTCACCACCATACCACCTCACATCCTCCTTCTCAGAATGAACCAGAGTTGGGCAGAGGGACTCCGCGCGAGAGCAACATCTTTAAATCCTCCAGACAATAATAAACAAGTATAAATAACATGATGTAGTTAAAAATAGAAAGGGAAAGCGTGTTTGTGGCTTGGTGGGTCCTTGATTGACTTGATTGAAATTTACCTGCACTTCAAAATACCTAGCTGTTCGTGCAAAAGCATGTTGGCATTTTCCGTGTACTACTGAAAATCCATTTAAATCTCATTAAATCTGTCTCACAGAGGAGGCACTTTAAATTTGTTGTGGAACGGACAATTTGTGTGACAATTTCACCTTTTGTGTTATTGTTATTATTATTATTATTATAGTTTGGTAATAATTGTTACTAAAATTCACCCCATCCAGAGCAAAGCATCGTGAAATCTGAAAAGTAGAGCAAATTGATTGATGGATGCATGGCATACATACGTGCATTTTCATGTTTACCGTCTCCATCCCATGAACGAAAGCTATAGATGTTATATATTTAATCCATTTTAAATGCACCTAAACTTGATCAATGGATTAAATACTTGCTGGGGGAGTTTGTAAAAAGTCCTGTGGAATGAAAGAAATATAAGTCATTATTTTCATGTGTCTTCAAGTCCTGTGGTTACCGACCCTAATCCTCCCCCGTCTGTGGACCGGCTCATAGGGTATAATACATGACAGTTGGTGGCAGTTTTGTTTGGACTTGTTCGAAATGCAGGAACACGGAGATGTCAAGGTTGACTTGGACCAGTTGGACCTGGACCTTGAGTACTATGATTTATGGAAAGGCTCTTTTCTATTTGAGTATGACTATGGAAAGTTCGAGAGCAAAACTGCGGATCCACCAGAACCTGACTCGACATCCCATGAAGATGTAAAACTGGAGGAGCTGTCCTCGTAAGTGTATTAAGTACTTTACCCACTCGTATGATATTAAATGTATTTAGATGCAACTGTTCATTGAAAATCTGACAATTTGTAGTCTAAATTGCTTGGGCACCTTTCATACACCGGCACCACCGAGTAAGGAAGTCGAACCTGGAAACGCGGAACCTTGTGCTGCAGCGTTGGCAATTGAAGCAAATATCCCAGCTCCAAACCAAAAGACGCTGTCCAAATGGAGAACGTTTATTAGTTCAGCATATTATCATCCAAATATTTTGGCCCATTCCGATGTCCTTTGTTTGAAGGAGTTATTCCAGTTGTTCGGATCAGATATAGAATTTGAAAGTGTGAATGTAATGATTGACATAGGAGAGGTATGTCAGAACATTTGAGTCTAGTATGAACGTTTCCAACGGTTCGGTTCATTCCTCAATTGTATTTCATTTTATGGATTTTGCAGACGTCCAGGGAATACAAACCAAGCTTTCATCTTAGGCCTCCACTTCCGACTGGTCAGAGCGCTCCAATATTTACATTCGCCCATGTAAAGGACTTTTTAATAGAAAATGAGTTAAAAGTCTGTATTGTAAAGAAATATAGTATCATGGACTCAATGAAACGTGCGATCTCAGAAATGGTGAACTTCATAATTGAATACCCCGAAGCACTGTATTTAGAAACGTATGGGTTTGTATTGGATTTTCTGCTGAAATTTGGTGTTCGGTCAGATGTCATAATTGACGCAGTGATGAGAACTCAACGCAGAAGGAGAAAATCACAACTGCCAGCCTCGGTTTTAGTGTTAAAGCAAGCAAGCAGATTAGGCAAGGGACGGAAAGAATTTCTCCAGAAACGATTGTTAAGTTCGCCAGAAAAGAAGTATGATCCAGTAGTTCCAATTGTATCCGAACCTACTCCAATCCGCCAATTACGGAACCGAAAGACAGGAAATGGAATAGACTGCACTCCAGACGAATATTCTGATAAATTCCCACGCTTCAATTTTGTTAATGAAAGCAGTCAGCCTATTTCCAGTACATTTGAACGTAAAAATGCCACCAGTGGCAAAATTAACCCTCGAATAACAAGAGTGAAAAAGAAGCTATTTACGACACCTGGTCCTAAAGACAACTCGAACCCTATATTAGTGGCAGAAAATACGGTCAGTTCTCCTGCTCCAAATAGTCATAATAAAAATGTAGCAACAGAAAGGTTTGAATTTGAATCAAAAGGTTATAAAGTTAAAAGGTTTTATAAGCGTAGGGATAAGAACCTTATTGACAAACCATTCATTTGCACACTGTGTCCGGACAAAAGCTTCGCTTATGCCTATAAAGGAAATTTAGTTTTGCACATGAAGCAGAAACACCCTGCTATTCCAGCAGGGAAAATGCCAGAAGGAAAATGGATACACAGCAAAATAAGTCCATACACGTGTCCAGTCTGCCTGCGAGGATACAGCTCCGTTTATAGATGCAAAACACATATCCACCACTTCCACCCAGAGCATAAAGACTGGCAGCCATTGTCGAATTTCAGCGATAAGAAAGCTCCAACTACCCCATTAAAAAAATCCAGAAGAATTCGTGGATTACCAGGCGACATCGGGGATGACCCAAATATCCTGAAAATGAATGAAGTGGATGGAGCTGCCTGTGAAAAAAGTGAAATGAATGTAGAAACGCCGCCTAGTCAGCTTTTATCCAATTCAAGTGCCGGCTTTTGTGTTCACCCTTTTGATTCAGATCAAGAACTGAAAGTTCAGGTAAATAAAAGTTTCGATTCGGTGTTCGACGGCTTACAGTTTGACACACTTAATCATGTTACAACTACAACTCGCCATTTGAGAACTGCTGTTATGTAGAGAGGTGAGGTGAACTCATTGTCAGTTAGTTTTTTGTGTTCAAATTGTAAATATATACGTATGCATTTTAGTTGAAATGTTCTCAACTAAATAAATATATCTCATTTAAATATTGAAGTGAGTTGGTTTGGTTTGAAACTGTCGTTCCACTTTCTCCGTAAGCGTAAACTGTACTATAGCAGATCTACACTAGTAAAGACCTCATGTATATTTCAACATGGGCCCGTGTTGTGATATATTTTCAAAAATGAAAAATACGAAATTGTAATGTGTAGTAGTAATTTAATTAATTAATTACTGTTTTTGGAAATGTAATAGGTGAAATGAGACCTGACTTTTATGTTTCACTGAAAGTTTCAAGTATTAGGTAGTTAGCGATTGATTTAACATATTTAGCTAAGCTATTTACAACAACTCTAGGTATATACTTGCTGCAATTTGTTCACAGTTCACAAAAATGTTGTTTACTAAAATGTTTTGGTTAATACCTAATAAAGTTTTCTGACTGATATTACCTGTGCAAAGGAACAAAATGACCATTACTCACTCTTTAATGCATAAAAGTAATGATAATGGCGAAAAATGCATAATATTTCGAATACAATCGGATGAATTCTTTACTCTTTCTATTTAAAAAGGTTTATGCTATTAGATCGACATAGTTTCACATATCATATCGTCATCATTGATAGCCAGCTTTCTCCAATGCTATAACACACGCATTACACAAACTTGGAATTCACTCCAAATTATCACAGTTGACTATTGCAATTGAACATGGATATACATACATTTCATTATAAAATAATTACAGTTATATTACATAGAACCAAAATATATTATCACACAATGTCTGATCAAGACATTAGATTCTTAATTTAATATTTTTACCAAAAATATTTACGTTAAAAATTAGACGGATACAGAATACATTATTGGACAATACAATATATTACACTGGTATTCAAATAACTACTTTGCTTTTAAACATTTACCGTCACCGCGAAGTTACGAAACGTTACGCAAAGCTTAGCAAGAGAATCGTCTCCATCCATAAATCATTTAAATTATGATGATGAGTACTATTAAAATAATTATTACTTTGGAACTAAAAATTGCGTGTCTTCTTCTGCAATAATATATAACTCCGAATAACGTTTAATTCGCAAACATTGTCAATTGATTGAGCTTTGCTCTCATTTTTTCAACCTTTAAACGACTCTCACCTATACGTACGCACCTAGATCATTGCGTTAGAAGATTCTTACTAAGGGTCTCAAACATCATCCGTTTCCTGAAGTACGGTATATGGGTTTGGTTAAAATCAAAAGACTTTTTTCTTGACAAGTACTCCGCATACTGAAGGCAGAATACACCGCAGTCTATAGCGTTCTTTTGTTGAGGAATTTCCTAAAACATCAGTTACATTATGAGCTTATACTAATTCTAAAGCTATGTTATATTTTGCAGTACGACGAGGATCATACCCCACCCGACAGATTCTTTACGTCCCACATTTGAAAACTGAAATAATCTCTGGATTTGTCTGCAATCTTTCGTGGCACTCCTTCGTCACTGACTTCTGAGTTACTTCGATGTTTCCGCCGATACTCGTGTCTTAAATAATTTCCGATTTCCTGTAGCGTTCGTAAATGTCGTTAATCCTCTTTGCTATTCCATACAAAATTATACTTATAAATCTGTACTAAAATAGGAAACTTACCTTCAAAATTGGGGCATTATCGTGTTCCATAGAATCATAGCACCAGAGTGACTTCTCAGGAAACTTTACTACTACCAGTCTCCAATGCTGACTTAAGTTGACGGGGAAAAACACAAGATCGTACGTAAAGATGTCTTCCTGTCAAGTTATAAATTCATGTTTTTAAATACGATATTTATATAGGTACGTTCCCGAAACAAGAGCTAATTAGATTTGCATACAAAAATCGCACTATATTGCACTTGCCTCTCCAGTTGCTTCTTTAACAGCCTCGTACCCTCCATCATCGCCCGTTAATAGGGTATAAAAAAAGCTATGAAAAATGAAGACTTTTGGGTATCCTACTTGTTTACTTCTTTCTTTAATTAGCTCCAGGTAAAAGTCCATGTTCTAAACATAATTCACATTTAATCAAGTTGCCTATAAATACAGGAGGAGGTATACATTGCAATAGGTTTGTGACGCTCACCCGATCGATCAACCACTCTCGACTGTTAGCAATAATCTCTAGATCTTCCTGGAGAATGTTAAGGGAAAATCCCGACACAATCTTCTCCTTGGGAGATTTCGCCAGCTATGAAAAGTACAGATGTAGAATATTGAAATGAATAACGAATCATAAAAGCCCAGCAAAGATATAACACGAATGCCATTTTTGTATTTGGATCTGTTATCTTACTGCTTTTTTGATCTCTTCAATCATGGCTGCAGTTAATGGAGGCGCTGATGGAGGTTTAGGGTATTTTAAAACGACCTCCTCTGCATTATCTGGATTATTTTCTTTATCTGAATTGGCAACAAGCTTGTATTGTTTTTTAAACGGATACAATCCGAGTAACTTGAAAAAGCGTTCAATATATTCTGAAATTAGAAATTTACCTTGCTCGGGAAGCGAAACTTCATCTTCATCATCGCTGATAGCTTCATATTCGTAACGGCTACAACTAGTTGGAATTTTGGTCTTGGTCCGTTGACGTGGACTACTTTTTAACGAAGATTGTTTTTCTAATACACGTCTAGGACTAGCGCGCTTTAGACTATTATTCCTGTAGAAATCCCTAATACTTATCTTAGGACGTGGTGTGGTACTCCTGCTTTTCGGACTTGCTTCAGCTTTCTTGTCACTTTCACCCGTTTCAAAATTCTGAAAACAGCCAAAGCTTGCCACAATGTAAACATTGTTGGTTCCTCCGTTGTTTGCTGAGTCGCATAACACCATATTGTCAAATTCTTCCTTTAATTCTAGAAATCGGTCAACACGTCCGCGGCTCAGGAGCTTTTCTTGAATCTTCCTAAAGTACGACTCATTTTCGTTGATCAGTAACTCAATCAGCACCTTCGCGAACCCTCCCTCAGTCCTCTCTGTAATTTTGTAATCCTGCCTTTGAGCAGCTTCGTGTCTAATCCACCTTATCCATGTACCAGTATCAAACAGATCCTCTGGTGTGGTTTCATCACACCACTGTTCCAAGTAACTCTCTAAATATTCCCTATGTGAGCGTCCACCATGAAAGTTGTCGACTTTTCCCACGGGACCACGGTGGTAAATAGTCCCTTTGGGCGAATGTGTTGCGTTTGTAGTTGCTAAAATTTTACGTCCTCCCGTGTTGCCAACCGTTCCTCCCATTTCGAAAGCCATTATTATATATACCTGCAACAAGTGGGACAGGTGTCCGGCCGGAAGACTAGTACAAAACAAGAGTATAGTTTCCCACAATTAGAATTCTTTACAATATTTTGTACAGACATCAGTGACATTGACATTACTCAGGTTTTCGGTTTAAAAATAATAGAGTGAAAATCATGATTGATTGTTGCAAGTGCCGGAACAAGACAATCACAATAATCCACTAAACATACATACTAAACTAAATGAACTTACTCTGCTGACGACGATGGCAGATTCCAACAACTTTTTGCACTCCACCATCCGTCTTTCCGTCTAGGAGTGATTAAATATTCCACCTGCACTTCTCTTTGTTTGACAGGTACATGCGCAACAACTCAGGGAAACTACTCCAACTGTGGAAGCGGAATAACTGCAGAGACAAAAAGGAACCAAAATCAAAGTTTAACAACCCAACAATGTAGTACATAGGTAGGCAATGTATATTTCAAATGATTACGCTATATTATAGGTAGAACTTAACTTGTGTAAAAAGTAAAACTATGAAATCCTGGAAATATTACCTTTTATTCATATGTACCTAAATATATTATGCATATTACCGGAGGGAGGAGGGAACAAGATGGTTATGTTACGATGAAATGGAGGAATATGGAATAAAATGAAAAATGTTCACGCATTTCTTTCACATTCATATTCACAACTTTATTTACTTAAACAACTACTTACTTACAAGTTATAGTTGCATACGGACGGAAGGACAATGAGTTCTCTGCAAATAATAGTCAAGCCAAGCCAGCTGGACTGGAGCTCAAGAAATGTGTTTCTTGAATGATGTGACTGATGTGAGTTGCTTTATTGCTTGTGTTGTGTTTGTGTTGTCATTTGTCATTCAAATGAGTTTTTTTGCGCGAGGAGGAGAATCACTTTTTTTGTACTTTGTTGGTTTTAATTTAGTTTTTTTTTGTCTTTTCGCCTTTTTTCGGCACTTTCTTGTCGTAAGTATGCCTTGTCCTCCTGTGGATGTGCTCTGCATCTGCATCTCTGTCTGCCGACCAACTCGTCCGGGGGATCTCGAAAAAATCATGAAAATCATAATGTTGTTCATATCATGATCATGATGAGCGAGTGGTGTCAGCAGGTCAGGTATGGTTCTTTCTTTTCTTCCATATTAATTTAATATGTCAACTACTGCTGAACTTTAACTGGATGGAAATGGAGCAGAAGAAGGAACGAACAGAGAAATACATATGATTTAAAGTCGTATCGTCAGATGGTCAGATCGTCGTCGGTCAAGCGACGTATTTGCTTACATACAGCATGCACCATAGCATCCGATCCACCTGTAACTTGTAACATCTCGTTTTGTGATGTTATCTATCTGCATACACCTATTATTATAGCTTTTTGTATGCAAATGGGGTAGTAATTTTAATCATCAGT
>JAANSN010001089.1:0-38996 GCA_036850665.1 Dicranocentrus wangi | reverse complement strand
GCGAGGAGCTACTTACAAGACACTTAAGTCGTTACACGAGTAACATATGTATACTGGAAGTGGTAGTAGGATAGGATTCTCCTCAGCAAAAGCTCAAACACATTCTGCAGTCGTCCACCACCATTCGATTCCTTCCCTTTCCTCCCTGTGTCATAGACCATTTTCTTGGAGGAACATATACGGCAGTGTACACACACACACTCACTCACTCATTCACTCACACCATCAGCACTATCGCTGGGGAGACCCCCACCAGCCAAAGAGTTTTATCCGTTTGTCAGCATTAAAAACGGAGGGGAAAAGACTCTATCTCAGTTAGCCAAAATAAGGTGAGTAGCTCTTCTGGAAGAAGAGGAGGAAAAAAGGGGATGTGATGTGAGTGTTGTAAGTAATCTGATAGATAGATCGTCCGAAGAGACATACACACAGTCTTTTCTCTCAAAGAGGCTGTGTGAGCCGTTCCAATCGGAATATGTGCGCATTAGAGACTCAAATCAAAAGGGATCCTATAGGATTTCCCCTGTTTTTTTTACCCAGACCCTTTTCCCACACACCGTGCAAAAACTTTGTCTATAAAAAGTGTAAGAGGTTGCAGAGTTGGCGGCGGCGGGGAAAGAGAGGAAAACAGGCACGGTTTAGAAGGAATTGATTCACTAGACTCCAACTTGCTCCTTTAAAGCTTTAAAGGTTAGCTTTAACTTTAGAATTTACTGAGGCTTGTGATAATATAACATGTCTCTAACAATACACAGGATTGGACCCATTCCATTTACATTTGATGCAATAATAAATTGAAACGAGAGGCGGCGAGTGAGATAAATGCCATTTTAAAATTTCCAGCTTACGACAAACTTTCACTTTTTTAGCCTCTCTGCAACAACGAGGAATTATTGCAAATTGCAACCCATCGCTTTTTTGAATGTTGAATATTGTCTATTAAATGAGGATTAGAGAAAGTCAAAGTTGTGGACATCCGGATTTCACATTTTAATATTAATCTCACAATCAGGTGCAACGATATGATAATGGCGGATGGCGCTGATCCCAAAATGACCCACCTTTCGTTTCCCATCAACCACGTATACCTGTGTATCAGCTACACAACTACAATCCGGTTGGTGGCGTATGAAAAGAAATATATTTAAAACTCAAAGCAAAGTCGGAGGCCAAAGTTGTACCACCAACTCTCTCTCTCTCTCCCTCTCTCTGAAAAGCACAAAGATTGACGGATGACGTAAAACAGGGCTCAATGCTCAACACATCAAAAGTCGCCCAGACAAATGAATGGGTACACGTATTTCCCTTTAATGCACCTTGTAAAGGAAATATGTGTGTTTTGCACTGTTTTCTCCTCTCTATTTTTCCCAGAATGCACACGCATGCAGCAGGAGACTCCTGAAAAGGAGTGTCCCCACCAGGAAAAAAATGAATTGGCAGTTACTTTGCATTCCTTGAATGGTTTCGTGTGAGGAGGAAACTCTCTCTCTCTCTCTCTCTCACACACACACATCCTACACTACACTTCAGTCACTTACTCAGGTCAAAAAGTTTTTTTTATAAATCCTGTGTAGACGGAAGGGGAAAGAGTTGAAAAGTGTAAAGCTTCAAAATACATTTTCGTTTTGAGTCAAGATGAAGGTGAACTTATAGCCACTCCATTTTATACCATTTGTCCAAGAGACATCCGTAATGTACAAAGTACATGGTTTAGTGCACACCAGTATGTATATTCTTTTTTTGTTGGCAAGTAAATACTCTATGTACGCATCATGCTTCAAAAGCTATGGATATATTAAGGAACACTACTACTCGGCTGGAAGTAGGACTCATTTTTACACAGTGATTTGGGATGTTTAAGTATATGGAAACGTTTTTGTGAAATTAAAAGTTTCCAGTAAACACAGTGAAATAAACCAAAAATGTTGTTGCATCGTCGTTGCATCATCACGTCTTTCTACCAGAAGAAGAAGAAGAAGAAAAATATTATAAAGGTGTGGAATATCAGCCACAGCCAAATAGTATCCCTTGTCGCTACTCATCGTTTACAGTCGAACAGTTGAATATAAAGTTGTGTGTGCATGTCCAACGGGATAAAAAGGAAACTTGGAGAGTGTCACGAAAAAAAAGTCTATAAATTTATATTGCTAACTTATAGCCGGGTGAAAAACCAACAAGCAAGCCACTCGGCAGTACGCTTTTCGCCTGGATGCCAACACAGGAGCTGGAGCAGCGGCAGTTTTGGGGGGATAGCGGGTTAAAGTCAAAATGTAGAGATAGATATACATCAAGACAGGATATGTTATAAAATCGAGCAACTTTTCATAGTTGTTGCAAAGCTGAGGTAAAACGGTAACTAGTTCAGGCTTCTACCAAATTTGGTCTTAAATTTGAACATGGAACAGCTTTTATCATCCGTATCTTGTCACTTAACTGACGTATTAAGGGTTCTGCAACTTCATCCCACCTTCCTCCTCCTCCGCGTTGTCGTTGACAAGGGGAAAAGCCGCACACCAGAAAATTCGTAGTGAAGGGAAGAGCGAAAGGGAGAGAGACGGAGAGAGAGAGAGAGAGAGAGAGAGAGAGAGAGAGACACTGAGAGAGAGAGAGAGAGAGAGAGAGAGAGAGAGAGAGACACCATCCCGGAAAAAAGGACGACAACAGTATCACTCACACTTTGTCCGTGTCTCTCTTCTGGCTCCATATCTAATGTAAAAGATATGCTGAGGTGGAACTGCTCTCCTGGCTTGTGATGTGCTGGCTATAATATATGTACCCACTAGTTCGACTACTTACTTCTCCTCCACTCTGGCTATCAACTCTTTACGCCACCACCGGCCCGGTCCTCTCATTGTTTCTTAAAATGCCTTTGGAATATATGTGTATAATATATACCTACTCGTACTACCACCCAACCTTAGCAGTCTACACGCGTTTTTTGGAACAGACTTCTTTGGTAATGCGATGGGCTCGGCTGCTGCTGGTGGATCCTGCCTCCTATTCCTGGTGTTAGTTAGTACTCCAGGTGTTCATTGGCAACTTTCCAGAAACTTACTCCGTTTTCCAGTTTATCACATAAACTAATGGCATCTATCTCTTTACTACGTGTTTAAATTCCTCCCGAGTTATTGCCTAATTTAGTCTAGACGAAATTACAGATGAGCTGGTGCTTTTATACCCGGACCCATTTAATGCCAAGGCTACGCGGGGGGAAACAGGAAGAAGGATAAATAAAAGGGGGTTCAGCATTGACACTGTCGTCGGAAGAGAGTGAGAGAGGGGAAAAAGTAGAAAAAATTCTACGCTGCACAAAAATTGCCTCTGCACTTTCTCCAAACCCGCGCGTTTACAATAGGGCCCTTATTATGATGGGATGCATATGTGGGATGTAGGGCTTTATAAAAGAAATCTGGAGAGAAAAAAAGTTTCATAATATGGACGTAGAGCCCAGATACAAATCTGTCTTGACAGAGAGCTGCGCGTTTTGAAGAGGGTGGAAAACGCGGCGTGGTGGTGATGGTGGTGGTGGGTTTGCTAATAACACCATTATTCTCGTCGTTGAAATGACTATTACTTTTTGGGGAAAGGCTTAGTTTTGATACAAAGTGCTTTGGAAGCCCATCGCTGATGGGATATAAAATTCACTAAGTGTTATACGATAGATGGGCGCATGATGATGGAGTGCAAAATATTACGGAAATCTGTGCAAGCAAACTGGGACTCTCGCTCTCTCTCTCTCTCTCTCTCTCTCTCCCCAAAAACTTTCTAATAGGGTGTAATTAATGGGGGAATTGTTATAGCGGAGAGGACCAAATGTTGCCAGCTGTTTGTGTGCCGGTGTGGTATAATTGTGCTCCTCATGATGATGCCTCCAAAAATCCCTATTCATCTACATAATGCATTCCTGTCAAGTTGTACAAGTTGCGATACAAGCAACCCGTCCCCCATCATCCCTCCAAAAAAAATACATTAAAAAGCTTCTTCTTCTTCTTCTTCTACGCGTACCCTGAAATATATACCTGCCCATGCTCATGTTGCGCTTGTGGATGATTTCGTTAAATTAAGGGTCTTTCAGGGGAAATTTTACTGGGATAACAAGGAATTCAAATTTGAGAGAACCATTTTCACTTGGCTTCCTTGCTTGCTACTGCACTGCTGGATTCATTTTCCCCAGCCGAGCCCAGTTCCAGCTCAGGTACCCCAAACAATAATAATAGCGCGGTGAAGTGGTCCTTGAATTTCTGTCCGGTTCACGAAATAACTAGCTAGCCTGCTATTTTTAAAGGGAGATAATATCAGCAGCCGTGTGGTGAAGCCCGGGAAATATCTCTCGAACTTCCCTTTACATTCCAAAGTGGCACAGGAGGAGAAAATACGACAGAGGAAATAAAAAGGTCTTCTTATAATATTGTTAAAAAAGGATGATCGTTCGTTTGAAAAGATTGCTGGAAAGAAACTTCCGTCTGATTAACCTCTTGGTGAAGTTGAGTCGTAAACCTGGTTGCTTAGGTTATGCACCCGTCTTTTTTTTACTCTCTCCGGATTCCTTTTTGGTAAAAAAAAACAGGGACTCCTTTTTTTTTCTCTCTCTCTCTCTCCATCACTTCATCTCATTCTATCTAGTCCTCCCTTTGCCGTTAAGAAAATTTATGGGGAATGGATGGGTATAAGGTACAAAACTAGCACAATTCAACTTACAACCATTTCCACAATCCGATATAGTCTGGGGGGCAGGAAAGGAAGGGAGGAAAGAAAGGGTTCTATATATTAGCCATATAAGTATATCCGTACGTACGTACGTACGTAGGTACTCGCATCCACATTTTTTCCTCTTGACAACGAATTCCCTCGCTGAATATGTGGCTGAGAATTTTTTTCTTTCTCTCTCTCTCGAATGGAACAATATTGGAATTTTTTTCTGTGGAAAGTTCCATGTTTAAAAGGATATGGAGGAATTTGGGAATGTTCGCTTTTTCCAGGTGGCTATATAACGTGTGGAGATTCCTTTACTCGTTTTTTTTACTATTTCTCACTTCCTTTTCGTTTTTTTAGAGGAACTCAATAAACAAGATTTTGTTTTTGTTTGAGTGCCCCTTTATTGCATAATACAGTTTACGTTTAAGCCCTGGTATTTTCACTTTTTAACCTGGGCTCCTCCTTTCTGATTTTCTGGAAGCTCGGCCCTATACTACCTCTCCCTTTGTAGGTTCCCATCTTTTTTGTTGTTAATGCATGTAGTAAACACCACGAAAAAGGGGATTTTCTGGTACAATAGAGGATAGAGGAGACTTTTTTTCTTCTTTGTGACCATTTTTCCTCCTTTAAATGTAGCTCTCTCTCTCTCTTTTGGTATGTTATTTTTTTGTTTAAAGTTAACTTACTTTAAAGGGGGGATATAATATGCAAAAACATATTCAAAGTCGGGTTTTCCTCATTCCTCGTTGAAATGCGTGTTCAGTAGCTATCAGTTTTAAGCAAAGTGTAGGTGTCTTTCAGATTTATTACGTAGTCAAACTCAGTGGACATATTTAACTACCTGGGTTTAACGACAACTCGGGGGATACAACTTGTTCAGACTCCTTCTCTGCTCCGGTCGTCGTAGTATTCACTTCTCTGCGTACCTATACATAGTCACTCAATTTTTTTTATTTGGGACATTGAACGTGTTAGACACATATCCTCATTCCCTTCACATTTTTCCCCCTTTCAAAGACTGCAAGGTCCTTTTTTTCTGAATTGGATTCGTTTTCGTCGGACGAAGGAGAAAAAAAAGTTGGCAATCTTGACTGGATAGCATAACTTTTCCAATGGAGGGCCCATGACAAGAAATGGAGTTGGATATTGGTGGAGGGATTATATATGTATATGGCCCTGCTGCCTGGTTGAAAAAATGGAAAAGTTTTTTTTTTTCAAAGGTACCCAAAAAAACCCTCCACTCGGCGGCACTCCAACCCCAATGTATATAGTTTTAATGCGAGAAGAGATGCATGTGCCACCGATCGCCGCCGCCGCACAGGGTACACGACGACGACGACTTATATGTCGTCGTCGTCATCCGCATGCAGAATAACACCGTGTCGGATTCTTGAAAAAATTCAGAGAGTTGCAGCAGTGTCCTGTAACAAGTAAGGATGTACAAGTGGGGAACCTAGTTGAAACATAAGGAGGACGTAGGATGATGGGAAATGATACCAGAGGGACTCTGGCTTTTATGATAAGCTCAACTCAGCACTTTACGACGCTTTGGGACGCTAGCTACCCCTCCCACTTTCCACCAACCCAACCATATTTCTTAACACCTCGGACCTATCTTCTTCTTCTTGTTTTCGTCGGGGATATACACGTATATGTAAAAAAAAAGAAGAGAGGCTTGTTCCTATTATCTGACATCTTTTAGTGATTTCCTATTTCCCTTTCATTAACTTCTAATGATATCTCGAGATGAGTTTCCGAATTGCCCATTTCCACTGTCAATCTGGTTTTGACTGACTCCGCTACTCTCTCTCTCTCTCTCTCTCATTCACATTTCATTTCGTCAGTAAAAATGTATATAGCTTAACGTGTATGTTGTTAGCATGCTAGAAAACTATATAGAAAAGGTTACAAAACTAACTACCTAACTAATTTATTTTCTCTCTCTCTCTATTTCAGGTTTCCAAACAAAGACTGCTTCAGCAATTTTGAACTGTATTCAAGCCAGAGATTCATGCATGAATCATACAGCATGTCACCCCATTTTGGAGGTGGTACCTCGTGTCTGTGGTGCTGAAAAAGGTATGCAAAACGGAATTCATTGTTGTTCTCATTTTAAATGTCACCATATCAACCCTGTAGTATGTATTATTATGGCTCGTTGTTCCTGCTGCTGATAAAAACTGCATATTGACTGATTAGCAAAATGAGTTGACAGAGTAGCCTAACCTAACCCAGCATTTTCTTATCGTCCGCGTCCTATCATTCAATTGGGACTTGGCGACCAAACTTGCCATGTTTTTTATAATTTTTTTTCGTACAAACTGGACACACAAATGTACTTTAGTTAGCTTTGGCTCAGTCAGTCCCCGCGTTCAAGTTTCGTTGACTCGCTCAGCAACATGTAAAAACAACAACAACAAATAAGCGGTCACTCACTGAGCCACACGAGAGTTTACAAAACAGACATGTACATAGTAGCACACTTTTGTCATTGTTTAGCATTTTGGAAGGCTGAATTATACATGAAAATCCCATAATTTGAATGAAATCCATCCATCCATCCACCAAAAAATGCACATCGTAGTTGGACAACCATTAATTGGGTGAAACCACGTTTTGCAGAACTTTTTTTTCCTCATATTGTTCTTACGACGGCTTTCCCCTACCTTGTGCCCCTTTTCTACATAATGACCTTTTTTGTTATGTAAATGCACCCTGGCATTTAGTGCTTCATATATAAAGAAATCAATGAGCCACCAATTATGTGTTTATCGTGGGATATATATAGAGCCTCGTAAACACTAAATTTGTAGACAGCAAACACCGGACTATGTACATAATATTATGACATTCTTCCTCTTCTACTACCTTCCTCCTCCTGTAGAGGAATTGCAACTGGAGAGCGAGTCCCCAACTGTGAAAATCTACCAAAACCGTGTATGTAGTGGTATGTGATGTGAATGGCTTGTGGATACAACAACCCTCCAAATTATTGCGACCTCTTCTCCTCCAGCTCCAGCCTTTTCCTCTTCCCTCCAGTATCATCACTACATACATACTACTCTCCTCGAAACTGGCTATCTTATGTAAACATGTCTACGCATGGGGTAAATTGTAAAAAAAAATACCGTCAATCGACCTCATCTATTTTGCACACACGACGACGACAAGAAATCAACTTTTGCTCTAGTTTGGAGCTCACACTCAACCAGAGAGAAACTATATCAGCATCGTATATTATGGTTAAACTTTACAAACAAAATGTATCCTTAAAAATACATATATTATGCAAAAATCAGGTTGATAGATAATATATGCAAAAACCGTCACACACATATACCACCACTCACTACACTACTCCACTCACTTCCTATTTTTCATCTACCATCTACCGCAAAAAAAAAATTGTGAGCACTGACTGAACACCTCCGCGTGCACAAGACCTTACTTATATGACACGGATATTATAGAGGCAGCAGGAGGCCATCGTCGTGTTATTCCTCCAACTCTCATTTTTATCAGTGGCACGCAACATAATATTCGAGAATTTGGAGGAAACACGACGAACTACAATTTTTTAACTGAAACTATGTGCTCCTCCGCTATATGCCTATACCACCGAATAAATAAACACCGTTTGGGTGCACTTTTTTCCTCGATTTCTCTTTTTATATAAAAGGCTTATTAAACCTGGGATTGATGGTAGTGGAAAAAGAAATGGAGGAAAGTGGAAAAGAAAAAAAACGGAAAGAATGGGTTTTCTACAAGAAAATTTTTTGGTTGTGCGTGCTTTTTCCCGTATTCCCTCCGTTTCCATTCCTATTTTTTCTCATCACGCAATATCCAACTCTCATCTTAAAACGTGAACATTGGTCCCTCTTACATTTTCGCCAATTTTTGTACTCCTTGTGAGAAAAAAAAACTACTGGTATACGGTAGTTGGCGTTGGCACAGTATTTCTACTACCTCTGCATAATATGTTCCGATTTGAAGGCGTTCCCAATCTCCCTTTTACAAAGCAAAGAGGCAAGCAGGCTATATGCTGCTGCTGTGCCAAACCTTAAGGAAAGAAAGTGGAAAGTGGAACTATAAGGGCAACTAAAGAGTAAGTAAGTAAGTAAGTAAGTAAGTAAGTAAGTAAGTAACTCAGATCGATCCTATAATTTCCCAGGCGTTCAACGGCCACACTACTTATATATATATACATGAACATGAGTAGTAGTAGTAGTGTAGTGTAATCACAATTTTCCATGTTCCAAATTGTGTGCCACATGAAGTTCTAATTAAAGCCTAGCAGATTTAATGCGCCGTTCAGGTGTAGTAGTGTATACGCTGAGCCGCTGGCTTAAAAGGCAAACGCATCCCCACGAACTGGATGGATTATTTAATTCAATTTTTCAGAAATAAAAAAACTCCTCCAATTTTCCTCGACAAGAAATCAATAGAAACACAAAAAAAAACAAGAATAAACCCTGTAAAGCCTTTTTCTTCCAAAAAAATAATAATAACAATACACTTTCTCGGGAGAGAGAGAAAAAAAAGAATATGCAAATTTCTCTAAAAATGGCAAGTCCAAGGGAAAACGGGAAAAGGGGGGAACGTGTGCACGTAGTAGTACACGGGCGGACGTTTGTTTCTATACGTGAGCAAGTCGAACAAAGTTGTATTTTTTTGTGGTAGCAAAGTTCTTAATTACTGATTAATTTGGCAGTTCCCAACATCTCATATTTTATTGCCGGAACCCATGATAAATCTGTGAATAAGTGGGGCTCACGCATCAAAATAAGCGAAGGAGAGACAGAACGTGACACACATAAAGAGACCCACACACACACGTTATTAGGCCCGGTTTTTACCTAAACCAGCTGCCTTCTTCACCGATTTCCCTAATAAGTGCCAGAGTTTTTGCATCTGTTGTCCAGAGACAGGAGATAAATTGCGGTGATATCACACTTGGGGAAAGACAAATAGGCCGAGACTCCACCACCACCACCGTTCCCTTCACAACTGCGAAAAATGGGGAAATTTGGTGTGCCTATTTTTTTTTAAAAAAAAAAAAAAAGAAGAAGGGAAGAGTTTAACGAAAGGCTATGCGCGGCGCCTCCAGTGTGTTTTCCCTGTGAAAACCATCTCACGAGCTCTCACTGGTAAACGATGGTAAACAGCACATCTGTTTTCAGACTGAGAGAGAGAGAAAAGTTAGTGTGTGGAGCTCATGGTAGTTTGTATTCATTTCCTGGGATGATGGCATGATTCACGTTAATTAAAGTATAGTTCGCAAACACCAGGATACTTTGAATTATATTTTTAGCTCACAGGATAGAAAGCATAAGCGTTTACATGTAGCCAGAGATCCCTTTAGTCCTCGTCCGGGTGGATTCCGCGCGGGCTGAAAAGAGAGACACAGAGGGAAATTTTTTATATATTTATTTTTTCGTGAAACAAATAAAAAGTAGGAAAATATATCCAGGACGGAAATCAAAGTGCATCATCATCATTTTCCACGCACTTGAGCAATCATTCGGGGAATAGGACAAACTCCTAAAATGGGCATAATCCCGGAGAACCGGGGGAGCTGTACACTTTCCCACGTACAGTAGTAGGCTCCACGACTACGACTCCATATAGGACAGGAGAAAACAAGCAATTTTCATCTGTGTGCCCTTAATCCATGCGTGTAATACGGTGTCCCATATTATTGTTTCGGTTCTGAACTTTTACGTTATTACTGGTATTTACAGACATTAAAACAAGACAAACTTGTGTAGCCCGACCGAATGAGCATTTTTTTTCTCTTCTCTTCTCTACTCGCAAAATGAAGTTGGGCAAGTTCACTTTAAGGTTTGAAACACCCGAGTCGGGATGGGATATGGTATATACTTACTTAGTTGATAGTGAAAGGGAAAACGAGTACTTTTATTATTATTACCGGTTGCAGTCGAAAAAAGGAGAGGAAAGTAGGAGTAGTAGTAGTAGTATCATCACTGCCACCACCATTTTACTAATACCTCTCCACCATTAGGACTATTTGAGAGAGCGGGCTTTGATACGGAAGCAACCAAGTAGTTGATTGTGATGAATGAAGCAATTAAATATCTGGGAAGGTGAAAAAGCACAAAGGATTTTCATCCTATTACCCGTTTCAAGACCTTCGAGAGGGAGGAAACATGACTATATGGAGGGGAAAAGGCTATGCCAAACAGAGAGAAAAGAGAGAGAGAGAGAGAGGCAGGGAGCTTTTTCTCTTTTTTCACCTTAGCCAACCTCGTCGGTTCACGGGGAAGTTGTAGGGACACGGTGATGAGGAGGAGGGAAGGGAAAATGGCATGGATGAGTTGAGACTGACTCCTCGCTTACACAGCCACTGCTTTCTCCCCTCCAGCTGGTTTCAAGTGACTCATGTGGCAAAACGGTCACAGAGAAAGGTTTTTTTTTCACTGGCGGAGGAGTCAATCCGTGCGTGTGTTCACTCAAACGACCATCAACATTTGCACACACACACACACACACACTAACTTCCTGCTCTCGTTCACAGGGAGTTTGGAAGCAGAGCCGAGAGAGCCGAACCTTTTGTGTGTGTACTAGTTTTCGAGGAGAAACGTCAACTAATAAAAAAGCCAGTTAGCTGGGCTCTGGGAGAAGCAAAAGTAGTACCGCTGGCATTTGTAATGGGATGAAGGTTAGTAGGGGAAGAACATAAATGATGCAGACCAGGAGAGGGGAAGAGAGAGAGAGAGACAAAAGGGCTAATAATATGGAGGAGGGAGGGATATAATAAAGGATTCTTTTGAGAGGAAATGATAACATCTGTGTGAATGGTGGAAATATAGGGTGATGTTGCTGGTTTCATGGTTGGAATCATGAGACGTATTGTCAATTTTGTCAAGGATGCAATTCACTCACTTTCTGTTCGTGTGACAATGAGTGCATTTACGAATTAGTTGTTATTTTTGGAGGGTGAAACGGAAATGTTGTGAAATTAGCAATTTAATGATTATACAGAGATTACACGTACTTAAATCAATCTCGGATCGGGCTAGATACACTTTAAAGAGGTAGAGGATTAGTCAATTTTTCTAGATCAACAGAGTTGTTGTAATCCATGGTAGTTTGAATGTCCTAACATCTGCTCATTCTCCTCCTCCCCTCCTTCCTCCCTTGTCCCATGATTCCCAACTGGGGTTGCTATCCCCATCACACGGGCGGCGGCGGGCAACCTGCATTACATCAACTGCCCCCGAACCATACGTGGGTATCCGTATAATAGGTCTACTTATAATGGGATCTTAATGTGCCCGCACTCCCATCATTGGACCCGTTTTACTAAATGGAGGAATAATGGGAAATCTGTGCACGTCACAGTTGAGAGAAACGGGAGTTGTTCAAGAGAAATCTTCATTACCCAAACATGCCCCGCCGTCGTTCTTTCGGTTTGTGTAAACTGTGTGTCACAAAAACCACGAAAAATAATAACACTCCACCCCATCTTGTAAGGAGCCAGCTTGTTCTCCCCACACACACACATACACACACAGTTGGCTTGTCTTGAAAAACTCTAGAGCTCCTCTGGAAAATCATCATGAACTTTTGTGGATATACTCTCTGCCCTGAACTGCAAGCACCCACCTATTTTTGCCCCGGTGGGTTCCACCACCACCACCACCACCGCCACACAGCCATATAATTTTCCAAAGAATGTGTACATATACTCGCGGCCGTTAAGGCTTTGCATTGCATGTTGTGCAATCCCATTTTTATTCGCCCAGCTTTCCCTCCATTGTTTTCCCCGACTCTCTTGTATTACCATAATGTGGAGCCGAGAATGAAAGTATAATGGGAAAAGGGGTATCCACTATGAGTGGATATATGCACGCCACATTATTTTATGGTCCCTCTCAGATTATTATGCCTTTTCGGCGGTGGAGAATGACTAGGAAAAGTCATGCCATGTTGGGTTTGCACATGTCAGAAAATTACATGAATGTAAAATGCATAATCTATCGTGGAACCTTGTTTTCTCTCAGAGAGCCTTTGTGTGCCATGTGCACTTACACGTATAGACAGTTTATGACTGTGGGGCCTTTAAAATATTTTTTTTCTTTTTCGGTGGGGACTACGACGCGAATCCGATCCTCTATATAGAGCAAGCAGCATGGATGTGAGGTGGATGTTGATGATGACGGAATATAGCGTTTTGTATGTGTAATTTCGTAGTGGAAACTGGAATATAAGTATTCCGCCCTTATCGTATCATAATCGTTGAAGAATTTGTAAGATCATCATCATCATCATCATACCAGTGCCGCCACACATATGCTGCCATAATCATATGTATCCTGTAAAAAAGGAAGATCGTTGTGAAAGAGGACAACCTCTCTTGCAAATGGAGAGAGAGAGAGAGAGAGGCAGAGAGAATAGTACAAGCCATGATTTTTGGAAAACAGTTGCCACCGGAAAATTCCGAGGAAGCCAACCATTTTAAAACAAATGGTGACATGAGCTTATTAAAGTTGACTTGCTCAACTTGCCATTATTGTTTGAGTGTGCGGCGGCATATGTTGGAGGAGTGTTGTGTGCGGGTGCTGGGGATGGATGCTGCCAAACTGGGGTTTTGCAAAATCAAGAACCACCACCAAAATTTTGAGACATGACGAAAGTCAAACTCTCAAATCCAACTCGCACACAAAACCCACACAAAATAATATTATTATTATACCTTATATCTAGTACAAAATGTGTTCGTGAATGGAGAGAGTAGTAGTTGCCAGAGCGAGAGTAGTGCTCCCTCACATGACATTTTGAAAATCCACAGAAAAAAAATAATCCAAAAACTTGCAAGTTTCCGTCTCGTCCCGGCGCGGTTTGGTTTAACGAAAACCTCCACGTAATAAAATTAGGGCTATCAACCAGCATTTCCCAAAAGTGGTTTTCACTTTTTGGATATTCCAAAGTGCCGGATCAACGCCAGTCACTGTGGTTTCCCTGAAACATTATATTTGAACGGTTTGTGACCATATATGAAAGGGAGGAGGAGGAGGAGGAAGAGGGTGATTGTCGAAAAGTGACTTTCCTTCTCAAACCTCAGACACATACACACATCCTTATTATGATAATAGTAATCATAACTTTATTAAGGGATGCGAATTCCTCATGTGTATCACCCTCCACACACGATCCGCCATCCGCGTCCATGATTTTATTCCATATTACGACCATATTCCTTATTTCTTGGCTAAACGGTTCCCACCATGTGTTCCACTCCAGAGAGATGGCTGGGATCGTTTTGAATGTGTTTTGAGTGGTAACGGTGGTGGTGGCGAAGGAGGAAAACGGGAGGGAATCCGGTCAAACGTGTAATTGCGACGTTACACAAAAGTATATTACTATGCTCTCTCTCTCTCTCTCTCTCTCTCTCTCTCTCTCTCTCTGCGGGTAAACTACAAAACCTCACAGGTTAGCAATCAACCACCACACACATAATATGCAGAGGAGAACTCCCAGCGTGCGTCCTCCTCAGCCCATTAAGTCGTTCACATTCTTCGCTGCGGATCCGGCATTTGGTTAGGAATACAAGGAGCATTATATATTTTCTGATACCTACTACTACAACTACTTACTACTATTACTCCTTCATGACGTCCTAGTTTCCCCCTCATTTACATATGTATGANGCGGATCCGGCATTTGGTTAGGAATACAAGGAGCATTATATATTTTCTGATACCTACTACTACAACTACTTACTACTATTACTCCTTCATGACGTCCTAGTTTCCCCCTCATTTACATATGTATGACACTTTTACAGATTTTTTTATGGATTTGCATACATTTCGCTCCCCCCCCCACGCATTCCTTCCCCCATCTCAGTAAAACTTGAACTTGTCGCAGCGCAGTTTCCGTTCATCATCAGGAATAATAAATGAGTTGCTCTCGGAATCAAAGTAGTTGTTTGCGAAAAAATAAATAAATGTAACATGATATGTGTGTTTCAATGAATGAAATTGTATTTTTGTTTCTTCTTGTGGTTTCCAGTTTCATGTTCAACAGTAACGATAACAAAGTGTCAAGCAGCGCTGAGAACGTTGGCAGCCTTCCCCTACTTCGTTCCGACTTGTCTTTGTCGTGAGCCAAGTTCGGATCCGGCGTGCAACACATTCCGTGACTACCTCTTCGACCACCCGTGTTCCATGTTTGAGAAGGGTAAGTGCTACTAATTTCTATCGTTTTTTTAACCACACGATAATGGTCAGTGTGGAAGCTCTTCCTCCCTGCTGGAGTCTTGGTGAGAGTTGGAACCCCCAAAAAAATATTTAGGTATTCTAGTTATTTTCTTTTGCACACCTCCAAAAAAGATACTCGTATCATTCATTTTTATACCTGAAGACGACTGACGGTGTTGTGTAGTACAGAGACAATAGGGGATTATAGATGGATGGGATTATTAGGTGATGATGATGATGATGATGAGCCGATACGCATAATATTTTTTTTTCTCTCGACGGGCATTTTCACAAGTCTCCAGCCAGTGAAGAGGGCAACCACCCCGCGGAAACCTAGAGCTGCTTACTGTCAAGAAATGTAACCACCACAGCACGGGAAGCTGGCAGGGGAAAACCATGTTAAGAAGGAAACCTTATAGGGATAGAAGAATACGACACGACTACTACTCCTTTTGGCAACGAAAATACCAAACGTACCAACTTTATAGGGCGCACTTGGTGCGGTGGTAGTGCTGTTGGTGGTGGTGGTCCATATGTATACCACCTACTTTTGCGTCTGGAAAAAGGGTGTCCTTAAAATGTTACGAGGGAGCTGTACGTGATGATAGTAATACTTTGTGATATTATTATGCAAGGCAAATGATGACAAGTAAACAGCTGAAAGGAAGCGAAGAATTTAGGAACGCTAGTTTCCTCTTTTGCTGCGACTTCCTTCTTGGTGTACCTTTTATCACTGAAATTATGGCTACCGTAAATTGCACCAATATAAATCTTGTTGTCAGTTGTGGCTTGCTCATCTTCCGCATGATTGTGAATGCTTGACTTGCCATAAATTGTTACGTGCAAACAGACTTTTCCACCACCACTACCACCACCATCACCAGCGGTATGACTCTTATGCTCCGTGGCTCCATTGTTATTATTTTTACACAAACATCTATACACCAATTCGGCTGGGTCCAAAAAGGAAATATAAAAAAGTGCTTTGTCAGCCGTGAAAAAGTTGTGTAGCCTCGGCTTCGAAAGGGAACACAAAAATTTGTTTTTTTTTTCTCGCTCCCCAGCTCCCTCAAACGTTGAAGGTCAATGGTGTTTTTTACACTAGGATGTGGGAACTTTCAATAATCTCGGACTATGAGTGTCGCAAGTAAACGTTATAAGATTTTACCGGCTCATGTGCTATAATAATTGCATTTCTTCATATATGAAAATGGTTGGTAGGAGGGGTGCATCAGGGATGGGGAAGGAGTCATATTTTAGGAATTTTAAAATATTTCCTCCCCAAAACATACCTGGTGGAATCAGGAAACGTCTGTCTTTTTTCGGGGTAGAAGGGGGGGGGGGTGAAAATTCCAAAAAACCCAGTGTTTTACCATGCATCCGCTCATTGGCTTTGTCACGTTGGAGAGAAATTTCCAACCATTTCCTCCTCTTGGGTGCATTCCCCCACAACTTTCATTAGCCATATATTTCTCCCCTTTTCAGAGTTGGACTCAAGAAGTCTCTCATTGAAAGCTCATGCTTGATTTTGCTGCTCAAAATGAATTTTTGGGAAATAAACGTGTACTCGTCGTCGTCGTCGTGTGGGGAAGAGGAAGCCAGTGAGCAATTTTTTTACTCTCCTTTTTCCTGCCAGCAGCAGCAGCAGCAGCTAGGCACTTGAACCCCTTTTCTTCAAGTGGGTGAAGTACACTTTTTGTTATCAAACAAGAAAAATGATGAATGTCCCACTCTCCAGAACATCTCATAACTCTTTACGCTCCCCTACCAAAAAAAGTCTAATGACAACCTCGTCCTCATGCCTTATGCCTTCTCCTCCTCCTCCTCCTCCTTTTTCCTCGTCTTGTACCTTTAATCCAGTTTATCTAATTTGAAAAATAAAAAATATGAATATGTCTCCTCTCGCCTCTGTCTCCTCTTGGCGAAAATGAAAGTAAAATTGTAACCTTTTTTACCACTCTTGTTCCACACACGTAGGCCATGATATAACATTTATATGCTTCCTTGGAATTACGTGCATGTCAAAATTAATATTTATCCTAAGTTGTGCATGTCATCGAGTCGTTTCTCCAAAGTAATTCTCGACTCCTCAGTCCCACCAAAAAAGAAAAATAAAATAAAAAATTTCTAGACCTTCACAGGATATTTTCTCTCTCTCTCTCTCTCTCTCTCTCTGGAGAAAATGAGTACAGCACAGCGATACTCCAAAAGAGGAGAAAAAAAATCAGAATAGAAGGTCCAAACAAAAATATGAATACATCAGAATGACACCGGGCTAGAAATAGTAGAGTAGAATCCTCCAAGCCGTCAGTATTTTTTAGGTAGCCTCCAATGTTCAAAAAATTTGTTTTGTTCATAAAATATTATATATATATTTTTTTGTGTTTGTGGTGCATAATATGCTGTGTGAGAAAGGAAAGCAAAAAAACTCTGCTCAGGGATACGTGTTCAGTAGCGGGAGGAAATACGACAACATTCTTCTTTGAGCGTCGTTGCTGTGTGTCTGGAGCGCATTACGAGTAATATTAAATGTATGATAAATACATGTATATTTATTATGGTAAAAAATGTAGTAAAAAAATGAAATAGGAGAGAGCTCTGAATTCATTCTAGCCCTGTTTGTAGAACGTCTGTGTGTAATTCACCCTAACAAATTTGTAACATTCCAGCAGCTCTTCTTCTAAATGAGCAAAGTTGCAGGGATCACATTTGTGTCGTAAAAATTAGAGTGTAAAAATGAAAACATTTTTTATTTTTGCTAAATTCTGAAAGGAGCCCGAGAGTAATTCTTCATTTACCTTGGATATTTTTGTTTGTCCCCATGTATATTTTAAAGGGAGGAAGTGTCATCCTAAAAGAAAAAAAAATCTAGAGGAGTTTACCTTCTTGCTCGCATGCAACTCTCGTCGTCGTCGTCGTCGCCGTCGCCCAACACATCACGTCACAAATAACATGAACCCAACTTTCTTTCCTCTTTTTGCTCACACTTTATCCCTGCATTTTTTGGCAGGGATGACGACGATGATGATGATGATGAAAATTGTACACGATTACGAGCAGAGTTGACATATCACCACCAGACTGCTGCTCTAGCTATGGACATTTGTATTTCTAATGATTATGAAAAACTTTTGAGAAACCGGAGGAAATGGGGAAAATGTCAGAGCAACAAGACTAGAGGAAGGAAGAAAAAGTTTTTTGAGATGCAGTCGTCGTGTAATGAAATGATGAGCGCAAATATATTACAAACATTCATTTTCTTCGTTAGTTTTCCGTTACCTTGTTAGTTTACGCCGCTACCCATGATGGGAATGACATGATACACTTATTTTTTCCAAAAAAAAAAAATCAACTTTTTTTTTTTTTAAATAGTACATAGTCCATGGGAAAATCAGCTCCAAAAGTTTCATTTCTCTAGTATGTATACCATGTTCACATGGAGACGGCCTTGGTAATCCATATATATCCATTTTATGTAAATCCCCCCGTCTTTTCCCCCTCTTTCCAAGACAGGATGGAGAGAAAACGGTGGTGTGGTTGGTGAAAATTGTAATACTAGTTTCCAAGTTTAACTTTTAGGAGCGAGAAAGTTTATCCCTCATCCCTCCCTACTAACCTAAGACACAGAAACTCGTGTGTGTGTGTGTGCTTTTTGCCACAGGTTAGAATGAATTCATAATGGAGGAAACATTTTTTTTTCTTTTCGAGAGTAAATGTGATAATGACTTTTGGTAGCTGGGAGGAAGAGAGCAGAAAAGCAGAGCAAAAAAAAGACGAAATAATAATTGCTGAACACAAGAAAAAGCTTGAATCAGGATACATGCTCATTTTTTTTTTGACTATGTTCATCCAGGCATGGATGGTCCCATGGTATATGTCTGCTACGTACGTATAAAGTATAAACGTATAATATTACATAATGTTAACATTTTTCTTGTGGATTTTTTTTTGCAGAAAAAGATAAAGATCCTTGGCCGTTTTACGCACTACCAACTTGTGATTACGCCCTAGATGTGTGTAAAAAGGAAAATAAGTGCATTAAATTATACCGCGACTTCCAAACGCATTGCAAGCAGTCTGATAACCAGTGCTTGATGATAGATGGGTAAGAAAGACCTTTACGGAGTTATATATATATATATATATATATTTATTATTTTCCAGAAACAGAATAACCAAAAAGTGCAAATTATGATCGTATTCAAAGATATAATATATATGTATTTATATTTCGACCAAAACAAATGTTTATGATAACTCACCCACCAACAATAACAGCATAAAACCCATAAAATGGCTCATTGTCATGGGTTTCTATAATTGTAAATTTTTCCCCAAATTACTGTATCAAGTATTACATTTTCACTCGCCTTTGTTCAGGGAAATGTGTCACGATGCGTGGACCAGACTAAGAGTTTCCCCAATGTTTGGCTGCATTTGTCCCAAGCCAAATCAGAAATGCGAACGTATTTTTAAAGAAATCAACTACAACCCATGTGTCGGTAAGTGTCGCTTTCAAAACTCACATCTGCAAAGCTTCCACACCGTCTTGTAGTTCAAAGTAAAACAAAAAACTAATTTTTTTTTCACTCAAGTGATAGAAACGTACTTAATAATAGAAAACAAAAAAATTAAGTATTAAACGACACACTCTCCTTTTTTAAACTACTTATACTTCTCTACTTTGTACTATAATTTGTATGCTGTAAACTGAAAGTTGACTAAAAAAAATAGCCATCCTTCAAGTCGTTGTATGAGCAAGCCAGAGCAACCACAAAAACCAACTAGTAATAATAATAATTCACACTGCAATTAAGTATTTTGTATTAAAACAAATAATTACTAAATCAGTTAATTCATTATAGTATTTTCACGTAAACTGTAGATGTAACGTATCCCCAATGCAGTTGGCAGTATAGTGCAATAATTTACAAAATGAAATGATATTTTTTGGACTCCAGTAGTAGTTTTCTAGAGGAAGGGAAAAAAAATTCAGAAAATATTTTTCCAATATGCCACGGAATATACTCGAGCCGTGTTACATTTTGGGTTGCTCGCTTGTCCTCTATATTATGTGTTTCACACGTGCAGTATATATATATATTTGTCCCACAGTAGAATTCTCACACTTTTTGCAAGTTTAGTTGTCAAACAAAGTCCCCCCTTTATATAATGGGGAAAGCATACTGGAGAAAGTGTATAGTAGTCATGTAGGTATGATGAGTATATGTTATATATTTTTTTGGTTAAAAGTTAAAAGCATACACAGAGATTTTTTGTTTTCGTTTGTTTGTAAATAACTTCTCAAGGACATATTGAAAAGTTTCTAATTTTTACTCACTCAAGAAAGAACCAGCCGTTGTTTGTGAACGTAGGAACGAGAGTGCTGAAAGACTATTTCAGATATTTTTTTCCGAAAGAGATGATGATGATGCTATTATTATTACTTTTTTGAAAATGGAATGTATATTTGGAACGAGAGTTCCATCACGTAATGAATCTCTTGGAAATTTTTTGTCTTAGTGATTCCACACAATAATTATGTCTCTCCTTTTGTTTTTGGTAGTAGTTTCACTTCTGATTGCAGTTTCTCTTTAAATTAATATGAAGACTCTTTTGTTTTTGTGTGGAGGGAACGAAAAGCGAAAATGTTTAGTAGATTTGGAGTTATTTTATTATTATTATTATTTAGTCGTGTTGTCTTTACGTATCAACAAAAATGTGATATACTTAATTTGTTAAAAATATATGTATATAGTATTGTATGAAAAGCCTGGTGACCCGGCTGTGAAAAACACAACACACATGCGTGTCTGACACACTGTGAATGCGACAAAGTATTTTGCTTTTTCCGACAAAAAGCTTATTACTTATCCAAGGCACTAGACAGGTATCGTATCATCGTCTTGAAGACAAAATGAAAAAAAGAGAAAGAAAAAAGAATTTAGTAGTGTATTGTCTGTAGAGATCATTTTTATCTTTCTGCTTTAGCTTATTGAACTGTAGTTACTTACTTATATATATATATCATAAGAGAATTGTTTGAGAGAGATAGAAGCATGAGTTGGATAAAGGATGAGAGATATGGTAGACACCACTTGGATGGAAGGGGCATGGCAGAATTAAGGAGAAAAAAGTGATTTAAGAATGGTACAAAACACACGTAGATTATTTGAGTAGGACTACTACTACCACTACGACTGGATGGAATGCAAATAATATATAAGCTTTTTGTTTGATGCACACGCAGAGAATGCAATGATCCCGCTTGATGTAAAGAAAGGAGAAGTAGTCTCAAAGAAACTTTTTTTTGTATTTGCCAAAATGATTATTATTATGTTCTCACACTCTCGAGCACTGCACGACGGAAGGTGGACCTGGAAGTTGGAAATATGTGTAGATGTAGTAGTAGTTAAGTAGTTTGAATGTAGAGTAGGTAGGTGTTATTATTACATAGGCTTTTGTAGTTTTGAGCTTGGTAAGCTTAATGGGAGTTTTTGCATGAGTAATAATGAAAAAAAAGGGGAGAATGTAGAAGGGGACACTATGTAGTCACTGCATGCACTACTCACCTGCAAAAAAATGGGTGAGATTTGAAGGGGAAAAAAGTTGAACTTGTTCCGGAGCACATTGTTTTTTTATTTTCTAATTTGAAAATGCACCTTTGTCTTCCACGCACCGCTTGATTGTGTTGCAGCGAGGGATGCACTAGCCGCACTAGCGAGCACCACCACAGCACTGTTTTCCCTAGAGCAGCACAGGCTGGCTGGAATGTTACCCCACTTTAATTTCACACCCGCGGCACTCGTTGCACCGCAAACGGCTGCATCTGCCGGCACCTTTCTAGAGGACCAGTATAGAACTCGGCACCACGCTGCGGCTGCACATAATAGCCTGATGATGCACAGTAGCCGTCACCATCACCATAACTTTCACCACAAGCACTCCCTCCCTCCTCCAAGACCAGGTCACGGCAGTAGTTATTATGAGGATCCAGGTCATAATGCGATCTTAGTTGCACAGCACGGTCCCGTTGGACCACCGCTACCTCAGCCACCGCTCAGTCCACCTCGCTCACCTGCACCGTCCCACTTTTCACTCACTAATAACGCCATAATTCCTGCCGCCCGCACGGAAAGTCATCTAATAGTAGATGAGTCTTTGTCGACACCAATCTCTTATCACGGCTATCCCTCACCAGGATCCTTTTCTACGTCCCAATCTGGTCCAATTACAGTTCAAGTCATCTCTTCCTCCCATGCACCAGACGTTGTACTTGAGACTCCGCTTCTTGGACAGGGACAGAGGGGGATGCAAAACCCGCCACCGTTCGCCGTGGCAACTCAAACAGACCCACCCTTCCTCAGCAAACATCATCCACATCAACCACCTCCCCCGTCTGTTCAGCAACGGTTGAATGGGGCTATTGCTACCATTCCCAGCATTTCCAGACCAGCATATGGTACAGAAAAATATCAACAAGCATAACAATAATAATAATAATATATTTCTTGAAAAATTTAACCTTCACTCGTCTTCTTCTTCTATATCCTCCATCCTCACTCTTGCCATTTTTCAATTAACCTCATAAATCATATTCTCTCGCAGAATCGTAAACTCGATCTCATTAACCCAATCTATATATATTTATTCCACACCAGTTCTATCTTCACCTTACTTTTACTGCTTTCATGATTCCTCCAGGATTTTTGAAAACATTTTGTACATAATCAATAATATAATATCATCATCAGCACATTTTTTTGTCTTGTTCCCCTCATGACTGACTGATTTTCTCTAATAACAATGTATTTCAACAGCTCCGGGACGAACGTACCCTAACACATGCTACTCTGCGCTACAAAACTGTCGTCGCAATCCCGATTGCAGCAAACTACTCGAGAAAGTTCTCAACTTTTGCGATCCCATGCGCTGTCGACAGGACACGTGCATGATGGCACTACAAAATTTTTATAGGGAAGTCGAAAGACGTTGGGCTTTGGAAGTGGCCTTCTGTATTTGCAGGTAAGCAAAAGTCCCTTCTTCTTCTTCTTCTTTTTTCCTCCTTCTTTTTTTTATTAAACAAAAAAATTCAGGCTTCACGGCTCTCTCCGTTTCCTTCTCCGTCATGTTTTACACGCCATAACATTTGCCGCGGGAGTGAGAGCCCTCATTTGCAATAATATTAGTCAAAATTCGTAAATCAAACAGAATGCCGTCCGCCTAAAACTGGACTACTACTGCAACTGCTATTGCAATATAAGACTTTTTTGTGAACATGGCTAAAACATGGTGTCCACCACCAGTTTGCCAAGAGTTTAAAAAAAAGTGTGATATCAACTGCACCCCTCGCTCGACAATTTCCCTGTCTCCTACTCCGCCAATGCTCCTTCCCTCCTCGCCTACGTACTTACTCTTACTACACAAGATCAACTTTATTATGCTGAAAGTAGGTGATTTATGGAGTGGGAACCAAATGTTGTCAGTGACACTGTGTGAGGAGCGGCATTTGTCTCCAATTCTTCCATCACCCGGCGGAAAAAGAGATACTTTATATAGAGAGATAGAGTCCAGCCCGAACATTTCTCTCTCGCCTTTTTTACTACTATTCTTCCAAAGTCGAAACTCAAAAAACCGGGGAAAAAACTACTAGCGTGTGTGTGTGTGTGTGTGTGGAGACATTATCTCGAGTTAAATTTGGATTCCAGCTGACCAGCACAAAATTTTCCTTGTGGTGACAAAGTGGTGTGGGGTTATTACGAGGAGAGCTGCTGATCCTTTTTCCTCGGTTAATTTTATGGTTTCATCACATGTTATGTTTGCATTGTGTGTAGATCACACAGTGCCACACCACTTGGATTTTACTATCCGCCAAGAATTCCCTCTGTTTCTCGAACCCACTCCTCCACCCTTCCTTCTTGAGAGTGAAACGACGACGCGAGGCCGGACTATATGGGAAAATAGAGAAAGAGGAGGGGGGCGGGCGAGAAAGGAAATGAATAAGAAAGTTATAACTACTGACTCTGACTGAGTGAGTGAGTATATATATATATATCTATAAGTATATATTAAGTTACTTGGCTGGGGATTTATAGGGGAGAAGGAGACTATAGTGTTTTTTGGTGGAGTAAAAGCACTACAATTCTCTCAAAGGTCTCTATTATCGTCCACCTTTTGTCCCTTTGTACTTTCCAAACATACGACAGACACAAAAGAGAGTCAGAGAGAAAGCAAGAGAGAGAGAGAGAGAGAGAGAGAGAGAGGGAGACAGAGAGACATAGACACAAGAGGTGGTTCTCACAGTATGTTCTCTGTCACACAAGTTTTTCCCTCTCGTGGAGTCAGGGAAAATAAAAAAGAAAATGGAGAGAAAAGGGTAAAAACAGCACCAGCTTCAAGCTGATACCAGTTCTCCTCCTCTGCTGATCCCGTCTAGTTAGTTGTAAATATATACGTACGTACGTGTAGGTCTGTTGAGTTGATGTATATCTTGTCTGGCTGGCGAGGAAAAAGAAAAGAAAAAAAGGGAATGCAAAATTCAAGGGAAAACTTGGCCATTAAACCAGTTCCAAAGAGGGGGAAATCGATCCCACATATAATTAAAAATTACCAGGAGTGCTTCCCCCATTCACATGACGTGACACTTTCTTACTCATCCTCCATGTTACCTTTTTTCCCGGAATATATATACATGAAAGTATGTAGTAATATGTGTTCCGGAATCAACAAATATTTTTTATTGAGCGCTTCAGGAGTTAGAGAGAGAGAGAGAGAGAGATAGCAAGCGAGAGATCTATACTGACTTTTTGAGACGAGAAAAGGAGGGGGAGGAAAAGAGGGAAAGAGAGGTTTCTCTCAAGAAAACGGGGACATAAAACTATCAAATCTCCCATGTACACTTACAACTTGAATACAGAGAGTTTGAATGTCTCCTAATGATTTTCCGTGTGACACACGATCAGAAGTACAAATCTTCTCATTTCTTTAGTATAGCAGGGGCAGAGGATCCCTTGGAAAATTTTGAGACTCGCCCAGGGAATTATTTTATTTTTCTGGGCAACAAGAAGAACAACTTGCTGAAATCCTGGTAATTTATCTTAAAAGCGGAATTGACTCTGTAAAACTGTTAGAATGGGACGTGAGCTGGGGCTAAGCTGTGTTTTTCCAGCGGAACCCCCGGTTTTTCATGGGGCTACATAAATTTCCGAAATGACAGTCAGCTCAAGAAGGATGCTTGAGCTGTCAAGGAGGTTATAAATGCACAAGACGTGTGTGATAGTGATTAGCACGGAGTACATGTTCCTTCGAGTTAGGGACGACGGTAAAATCCTTATATATAAAATAAAATAAATTACGCTCGTGTATTATTACCATTCGTTCAAGCCATTCTCGCCAAAAGGGTTATAAAGAAGATGTAAGAAAATTCAGAGAGATACATTTTGACTAATCTATTAGCCCAATACACATTTTGGGAGTTGGACTGACAGCAAACTCGGCAAGACCCTTCCACCGTGTCTCTCGATCTCCTCCTCACGAAACAAAGTTTTGGAAATTGGAGGCAAGTTGAGAGAGCGAGCTCATCTTGCGAATATGTGTGTCCTTCTTCTTCTTCTTTTTCTCCCTCTGTGTGTTCCAGAGTGGAAAAAGTTGCAAAACAGCCGGACAAAAAGTTAAAAGAAAAAACGAAGAATTCCTACAAAAAAAAGTTTTTTTTTTCTTTCTAAATTTATCTAAATCAAACTCTCATTGTTTTTCAATGAAACGGAGACTTTAGTCTTTGCAGTACGACGTTGCAAGACGACGTACATGGTAGTATATTATGAAAATTTATAAATTCAGTCAGACTATACTACGCCTCTCTTCAACTTTATTTACAATTTAAGGTGTTCTGAGTTAAACGGTGTGGCTATAATCATCCTTCTCTTTTTCCGGATTTTTGATGCAAGAGTTAGTTAAGCGGCGGCGGCGGAGTGCCTATTTGGCGATATAAACTTGAAGTACATTTTTTTCTTTCCTCCAGAATAACACAATGATGTTCGTCCTCTATAATAGTTTATACTCGGTCGGAGGGAAAGAGTTAGTTATATATACTATTCCGTATTGTGATAGTTGTGTCCCATTAGCTATCTGACGGACATTGAGGAGGAGAACAATTTGTACTCAAAAAAGGAAGAGACTTTTATACACATAGCGTTACAATGAGGAGGAGGACATGGACCGGGTCGGCGGTACTAGAAATAGCTCTCCAGACACCCATACCAATGCCATGGAGAGCCTTTCGTCTTTTTACATAGACGTTTAGAGTGCTTCTCTCATATCCCCAAAAAAACTTTTAGATGACGACGACGACGACGACGACGATGGAGTTATATAGCAAGTGAAGTCAATGAGCTCTTAGCTCTAGCTCACCACCATCCGATCCGGATCCTCGTGCCATCCTCTCGGCACTTGTTTTCATATAAAAAAATACATGCCTGCCATGTTTTGTATGGGGTTTCTCATCCCAGATAATATACTATTTTTTGCTAGAGTCCCCGTCCCATCGTATTTCACGTCCTCTTCTTTTTTCCCCTTTTTGATAAACGAATTTTTGTTGGGAAATGTTCCGTTTCAATACTAGATTTTAACAATAAACTCAAATAGATAGTGTTCCTACAAGATTAACTCGTGTTTTTCGATGGTTAAAAAAAAGAAAAAAAAAGTTGTCTATGAAAAAGAATGGGCCTTTTTTTCTCTACCACCCCTGTTCTGCCTCCCATAATATTTTTGTAGAGAGAGAGATTCTCGTCAAGAGCTGGCTGGCTGGCTGGTTGGCAGCAAGTAAAGTTGACGACGGGAGATGAAGCTAAATGGAAGGTCGTCTGGAATGAAATGTTAATGAACTGTAGACGGGAGAAGAAAAAAAAGAAGCTATTTACCAAACTGAATGAGTATCCCAAAATACCTGTAATATCCAGCCCATTTTGAAAACGCTCTGTCATGTTGAGACTCTCGAGTGTTTCTTGCGTCGAGTGATCTACAAGTATTTATGCTTGTCTCGGGTCCGTCCGCCAACCACCCAGGCCAATACGTTTTTTGACAGATCAACCGTCCACTTGAGTCTTTCTCTTCAAATTCTAGATCCCATTGAGGAGAGATAGAAAGAGAGAGAGAGAGAGAGAAAGCTCCCTTTTTCAATGGGAATGGGAATGAGAATGGGGTCGAGGGAAAAAAGATGAGGGAAAAGGAGAGAATTATATGGCTCTTTGTTTTATGAGGAGAAGAATGCTGTGTATCATCTCTCATCCTGTTTGAAACCTATAGTTTAGTCTGGTGGAAGAGTATCCGCAGAAAAAGCTCAGTTATGTATTAAGATACAAAAAGGTAAGAGGGACTAGGGTGTCACGAGGTATGTACTTTTAGTATTATGGTTGACGAAAAACGTAGCTTAGCAAAAACGCGAATACTATGCCACGATGACAGCTAGGACATTAAACACTGCAAAAAAAGATGTAAGAAACTGGGTATTAAAAAGAAATGTTGTAGCATGCATCAATATTCAATATTTGGAGAGGGGTTTCCATATTATTTCACTCATAGCGATTAAATAAAAAGATCCAATTATAAGACACAAATTTACTGGACAATTCCACCTTGTTCAAAGGTTGTAGTTACAATAACTTTACCAAAGTGGCAGTACCAAGAAATACGTGGACCATCAATTGTTTACTGTTACGAATAATATTTTAGACAAAACAAGAGCCGCCTTGCGGTTCCTCGTTCCTGACATACGCTTCTTGGGCTGGTTTACTTACAATTAGGTGCACCATCGAAATTCATCGAGGGAAGGAGGGGGGTTTGCAGGGTAATCTTGACGGATTCACCATATCTAACGAGTTTCAGCCAAATCGTATATATCTGGGAATACTTTTGCGACAAAATTATAATATATATATGTAGTATTTAATGAAACGGCTTAAACTGTATTGTATCATTATTAGCATCAGGCGAGCCTTAAAAGTGTTAGACCCACATATACAGTGCAAGTATTCGCTCCGTTTATATGCCATGCCATCTATTTTTTTTAACTTTCTTTTACAACTTTCTCCACCGCCACCTTCGGAGTAGTCCGTGTTTGTATTTTGAAACACTGGGAGGAGGAGGGTCTTGTGGTTTCCGCTTTTGTCTATTTGGGGGACAACAACGCACAAACTAAAGAAGTTTGCCTTTTGTGTTAACTTGCTGAACAATGAACTCGGAAAGATTGCTGGTGGTGAATGAATGTGTAATGCACGTACGTACAGCAGGGTGGTGTGGTGGGTGAGTGAATGAGTATATACGTATAAAGACTCGCAATTTATCCCTTCTTTTGATATACAAAGATTTGCTCTGTGAAAGTAGTATATAGCTGCCAACTGCCAACTTCTCTAAATGCTTACAACGCAGAGTCACCCCACTAGTCACACACACACACACACATTCTCTGCGAAAAAAAGCCGCCGTTGTTGTTGCTCCGGTACACACACACACACACACACATCATCACCATCAACATCATTGCATTTCCAAGGAGTTTAGGTGTGAAAGAAGACACGTTGTGTATTTCAAAGAAAAGAAATGTCGAGATAAGGTTGAGACGAGCCAATGAATACAAATGGGGAATGGAGCACAGTGTCAAGATACCTCCGCCGATAGAGCAACTCAATCACCATCCCATTTGTCGCCTTTGACGCTCCAATGTCATATTTTAGGGGGAAATGAGGGAATAGCTTCGGCTGACGACTCTGATCGTAAACAACAAATGGCAATTCCAAAGTTTACTCTGGTCCCAAATTACAAAAAATAAAAAAATGGGTGTATAGTGAACCTGGGAATTTGGGGCTGGAGCAGCATAGCTTTTGGATACAATGTCGTCTTACTACCCATTTTCAGGGTTGGAAAAGTACAGTACGGAAATGGCACAGTATTTTTTATCAATGATATGCGCACTCTATAGTGCCACGAGTCTGAAGGAATTCTGCAATGAAAGAATCTTCTTATCTATCATTTAAGGATTTTTGCTCGATTTGGTTAGGTTTGATGGCAACGAAAACAATTTTTTTTTTAAAAGTGTGTGTGATCCTCGTTTGAATAATATAACATACCCCGACTACTACTTTCCCTGATTTGAGTTGACTTTCCCGTTTTTTTAACATTAAAACCGATACCCACTTTTGAGTGAATAGACAAGTCACAAGTCAGCCCCTCGGCTTTTGACATACAAACAAGCTAGCATAAAATGGCTTGAGGTTTCACAACGGAGGGATAACGTTGTCGGTGTCGGAGGGTTGTCGCATTTGAAAAGCCTGAAAATCTTCTTTTTCTTTTTCTTCTTCTTTTTCGTACCTAATGAATATAAACACACATCCGCCGCCGCCACCACCATCACCACCCTTAAAACACTGGAATTCAGAATTTAGCCCGATTTTTCCGCTTCATATCCCTACACAAAACGTTTCTCCGCGAGAATGAAGTGGAAAAGCTGTGTGTGTGTGTGTGTGGAATTGGGAGTAAACGATGGGGAAGTAAAAAGTCTTTCAGAAATTATCCTAGTGTTTCCCTCACGCGTGAGTTGCTCCCTATAAAAAGGGCCTATAAGGTCTACAAAACTTTTTTGTTCTCACCCTATCTATACCTATCCGCCCAAACTTTTTTGAATGGAGGAAACACTAAAAAATATAGCGCGAGAGATTCCATGAGACCTTCAAAAGGATAAGTATTCCAGTTTCAAAATTGAAATCTAATTTCCTTACAACTCCATTTCCGACTTTTGCCTTTTTTCCTCCTCCTCCCCATTTCCAGGCTAGTCTTACTCTTCCATTATTTCCATAAATGTAAATACTTTATTTCATCATGTGCCACCTGATATTAGCCAATATCCCTAAAAGTTAAGTTGAGAAGGATTCCCGTGTGATTTTTTTTACAGAAGCCCCATCTCGTATAATAGTTTTAGAGCGTTGGAAAGTGTTATCCCACTCGAGAAGAAGAAAAAATACTGTTTTAGTAATCCATAGACCAATATATATATTCTAGATTTTTTTATTCTCTTCTCTTCTCCATATCAAAAGTGGAGGGGGAAACCCCCTTTCCTCGCACAAATTCTTGTTACATTGGCTCGTGTATTATTGTTATTTCCCCATATACACGGGTTAGCCGCCGCCACCACCACCACCACCACCGGCTGCCTAGTGATCGTAGAAAGGAAGGAAATGGCAAGAAAGACGGAGCATGACACGAAGTTTTATTTATGACTGTGGCGACTTTTATCTACAATCTTACTTTCTGAGCTTGTTGCCCTTCTCTCTCTCTCTCTCTTTTTCCCTCTTTTCACCATTCCTCCTCCACCTCCTCCTCCTCTATCCCTGTCTTTGGCTTACTCTTTGGCTTATCAGCCACCACCCTATAGAAAAAAGAAAGTTTGCTATGGACATATTATTATTATGTATTATATTCTTTTTCTCTGCGTAAAGAAAAGTGTGTTCACGTTCACCCAAAGGCTGTGGATTTTTTTTGAGTGAGACTGGGAAATGAATACAAAGCGAAAAAATAGGTGTGTTTGGTACACATGTTCCTTTTTCAGCTACACAAGTAAGAAAGGGACACTTGCGTAATGTGTAGGTTTTTGGGCGGGTGGGTTCTCGACCCATTCTTAAAAATTCTTGTTGTCAAGTGGCAATAAATAATAAGCATTGAAAAGGAGAGCAATTTTTTTTTCTTCTGAGGACAAACATGAGTAGTTAGGTATGGGTACACGTATCTATCTAGCCATGGTGGTGGTGGAGAGAATAAAAAGGGTGAGAGAAGAAACTAGTAATATATGTAAAAACGCTGGGGGTTTTTTCCACTCCTTCTTGCTCACCCTTTTGGACAACTTGGAGGAAGTACATGGTTTTCCCGGGGAAGAAAGCGGATTTGAAAAAAATATCATGTATAACTTCTGTATTATTACACATTTCTCCAGCGATCAAGTCATTATTCAAAGCATTTTTTAAATATGTCAGGGGAAGGGCGTGTCGTCAAGAGCCAAGGCTGCAGTTAGCGACTAGTCGACGTCGACGATAAATGTCGTTGGCCTTTATCACAATAAGGGCAATGTTGGGCCTCCATTTCGAGTTTTCAAAGAGTTATAAATTATTCGAGGTTGAGACTGCAGAAAGTGCATCCTTGTTTCAGGACCACCGTTTAAATTATGGGGGCAGACTGACTGCTCCTGCATTGTCAACCTGCAGTGGAATCCGACTCAAGGCTAAAAAGAGGGAGGGAGAATTGTGCAAATCCGCGTGTGTAACCGGGATGAATTAATAATGTCCAAGATGCAGCCATAAAGTTGTCATCAATCCAGAGAGAAAATGCTGGAGAAGTATATACTTAGTCTTTTAGTCTTAACCTGTCACAGTTCCACTCCGTCTCCTCACGGCGAAATGGTAGAATAAAAAAAATGGTAAATGAGGAGGACAGACTTGGTTTTGTTGATGTGAATGTAGAGAGCTCGCTCGAGGGGGATGGGATTAGCGTGGCGCACAAAGTGATACAGGAAGAGTTCCTTTTGTGTCTAAAAGTGGTAATGTATGCTAATGCAGATTGATCTGGGAGGAGGCGGTGGAGGTGGAGGAGGAGGAGGGCTACAAACGGAGAGATTAAAGGATCCATCCAAAAATGGGGGCGACCAGGAAACAGCTAAAAGATGCATAGAGAGAGAGAGGCTCCTTCAGTTGAAAGGAGGAAAATCTGGAAGGACATTGGAATAAGTAAACCATTCATTTCGCTAAAAACCCAAGTCAGAGTTCGTTTTCTCTGAATTCATTACACTCTTCTCTTTTGGACTTGGTGACTGAATTAAAGAGAGAGAGAGGGGGGGGAGGTAGAGATGCATTAAGGTTGCTCGTCGAGGTGGATGGCATAGAAAATAAAATAAAATAAAAAACGCAGCCAAAGTCTGCCTCCAACTTTTGGCGTGGGAGCTATGCTGCCCAATGTGCAGATTTTAGGAAGCAACTGTAAAACGGTGACTTTTCTCTTGGACGAGAAAAGAATTGACTGTCAAAAGGAGGGAAGGCTGCTGATGTGGACAAGCAGAGGAGGGAAGAAATCCTTTTATATATATATTTTTTTTTTTTTCGGTTCTTCTTGCATTTTCTCCTCCTTCCTCCTCCTTTTACTTCTTCAGTCAGGATTTTTATTGTTGATGTGCAGCAACCACTGTAACGGTCCACTGCCTCCACCTGGACGCCACCACACAAGAGGTTTTCAAGACGTCTTGTGTGTACTTTTTTGTGTACCCAAGCCCAAAAATCGTTACCTTTAATTTAAACCCAAACTCGCGTGTGTTCTCCAAGGAAAAAAGAGTCTAAACATGGGCCAGTTGTGTGTGTGGATACCCTCATTCAGAGTAGATTTAACTTGTTTTTACTACTCCACTCTGAAATTTTGCCTCTCGTCGTCCCCAGCTTCGTCCTTGGTCTCTGGGTTTATTCCTTTTTTCTCCTCTTCTCCTCCTCTCTACTACCTCATATACAACTGGTTTAAGATAAGCAGTAAAATTAGGGCCACAAAAAAAAGCCGAACCAAGTGAGTTTATTTTGTCAATGCGCATTTCCACTACATTGTTACCACTTCCACGACGACGACGACGACGACGGGAAAAGAAAACCAGGTTTGTTTAGGGAGCTATATATGCTATATGAGAACACAACTAACTAGGAGAATGCCCAACTTGTGCATTTTATTCACTCATTGCACGCTTCCCATATATATATATATATATATGACCTATGTGCGAAGCATATACCACCACCCCAGTATTATTTTTTCCCCATTTTAGATGCACACACTTTCTCTCTCTCTCTCTCTCTCTCTCTCTCTCTCACGTGGACGTTTTCTAGCTTCTACTACCTTTTCTAGTCAATACAAGTCTGGGAAAGTGAGAGCAGGTAGACAATGCGGAAAAGTGAAAGACAAGGTCTCATTTGCGTTAAAGTTGGGAATACAGGAAAGGAAAACGAAAACTCCCTCCGTGCGAGCGAGTGTTTGTGTGTGTGTGTTATATACATAAACATAATACCGCCACTTTTTTTAGGCTTTTTTGGTCGACCAACTTAAGAGTTCCACTTTGGTTCAGGTCCACCTTACTCCTCCTTACTTACTTATCGTTAGACCCCAGCAAAGGTAGCAGCAAGCAGGTTTTGGAATGTTATATATACTGGGCAAAAAAAGGAGAGAGAAACTGGCTTGAAAACGTAATAATATTGTAGTGCCATTTTCCACATAGTTATTTCTCTTGTTGTGTGTCCGGATGGAAAAGAGTGAAAGCAATATATCAAGGCACACACACACACACACACACGAGACCACCGTATATGCCTTTTTTTATACCGCACACAGGGTGAAAGGACCAGAAATGAGGGAGAAAATCAATAGAGGAAGAAGAAAAAAAACACATTTTCATATGAATACACTTCATACTTCATACCTACGCCCAAAGAAGAAGTAAGTAGAAGCAAATATACAGAAAAAAAAACATGGAACACATGGAAATTTTTGTTCCCTGGCTCTTGTTTCCCCATTCATGGTTCTCCATTCAAAATGCATGTTATATTCTGCTCTTTTGGGAAATTCATCGCACCTAGCGTCGGAGAGAATGTTGACGGGAGGATTTGTGGAGGTGGGGAATATTTTTCATGAGGGAAATATTGTAACTTTGTGTCACGGAGAGGAATCGGGGGCATTTGTTAGCTTTCCTCCCTTTTAATTATTTTCGGGTTGGAGTAAACTAAAAATGTGTCTCGGGTGGAACGATTAATAAAGCGGACTGGCTAATTATGATATGCCAGATGGCTACAACAAAAGGGTTTATGTGGGAAATGGAAGTGTTTTTTATTTTCGTAAGGCGGACGGACAAAACGGAGAGAAGGAAAATCGGAGTTGGCTACTAAAATTTCATGCATGTGCAACGGAAAAATATGTGTCTAATTTATTCTTGTTTTTTTTCTCTCTCTCTCCTATTCACTTGGTTGACATTGCAGAAAGACAGATAATCGGTATGACCAGTGCATTCTTGCTCAAGAACAGTTACATCCTGTGTGTGCCCAAAGGGGTGACCTAGGTGCTAATTTTCCTTCGTGCAACTCACTTGCGGAAAGCTGCCGCTCCACGATTGATTGCAGGTAAGAAAAGAAAAACTCTGGCGATTTGGTATGCTCGTTTTTCTGGTATGCTTTGCTTGCATACAGGAAAAAGAAGAAAAAAAAATGAGAATGTTTCAGGTGTCCCAGGTTTCCTTCCTCCGGCCGGAGAGAATGGAAATGGAATGAAAGAATGAACAAATTTATCTTCTTTTTTTTCTACAAGTTATTTCGAACACGTCTCCGATTTAGGGTTGAATATTGATTGATGTGGGATGAAAAACATGTGTCATATGTCACGGCAGAAATTGCTTGTTATTCCCCGTGAAATGGGAATCTTGTGTGAAGAATAAGGCTGGCTCAACAGAACGGCGTTGATTTGCTCAGTGGCTCTCATATTTGGTAATAATATTATGGGATATTTTTTCTCTTTCTGTCTGTCTTCCTGGGATTGATCTACAGTGAAAGATTGCAAGAGTATGAGCAAGCATGCGCAGTTGACAGCGTGACGAGAAAGTGTGCCGGACCTGCGGCCGAGTGTCGAAATGCAATTATCCACATTTTAGGCACGAAATTAAGGTTCTTTTGCGGTTGCAATGGGACTAACTTTGTCCATCTGTACACCTGCCTGGATTGGCAGAGGATCCTGTGGGTCAACCCGTGTGTAGGTAAGTATTATTCCATCTCTTTCTCTCTCTCTCTCTGCTGACCATTAGTTTAAAAGTTTGTTTTGGCTTTAATAAACTAGTTTGTTTGCGGAGGTATAATGTTGTTGTTTGTTTTGCTCTCTTTTAATGTGTAGTTGAGGCTCACGTCTGATTACCACAACAGAATGCGGTTATCCCCGGCGCCGCACAGGTCGACAACCACGCTGAGCCAGATACAAACGGAGACTGATATCAACAATTATGAAGGTGTCGCCGGGAATGATGTGCTGAGTACACCGATAGGAATTCCTAATGTAATTCCACCCCGCCCCCGAACTGAGACCCCGGCCGCCGTTATCACAACTGCAACTCCGACAGGAACGCCGCGAATACGGCATACGCGTCCTCACCCGGTTGGCAGTGGTAGTCACAGAAATCGGGGAAACAACAACAACAACAATAACAACAACAATCACCACCCGGTCACTGATCAAACTGTACAACTTTCCTCGAAAGTGGTACAACTTTCACGCGAGTCTAGCACCACCAGTGTGTCCCCGACGACATATTTGAACCAGGATTTTGGCGTATCCGAAGAGGTCACCACGATAAGTACGACCAGCAGCAGGACGGAACCTGCCACCACTACAAAGAAACCAAGTGAGTGTCGAGTGGATTGTGTAGCAGCAATTACCACTTAGATAGAGCAATTGTGGAACACTCCAGTCTGGAGTTCTATTGATATACCATTAGCACTCCACCTCCACCAGTTTCTAGTTTATTTTTAACTCAAGATAAAATGTATGTCTGTTTGTTTTTTTTTTCAGATTGGTGTGAGGTGAGAAGACCCAAACAATCTGTACAGAAAATCTTGGAAGGCACCTCCAAACGGGTACGTTGTGTCTATTGCAGCTTTTATATAGCAGTTTCGAGATCCCCTTTGTTTACATTCCCATTCCCCTCAGCAGCAGTCCCCTGCCCTCGTTGTTGGTTTCCTTGTAAAAGGAGTATTTATTGCCACTCGGAACATCCACTTGTTCCATTGTGTCCGCAATGTAGTGGCGGCGCGGGCCGGGTTGTTCTGTTGTACCCAGAGCAGGCCCAGCTTGCTGCCGAGCAGCAGCTCATAACTCAAACCCCGTAATTACGAGCAAATTAAAAAGAATGTCAGTTGACAATGGGCAGGATCATGGTTATAACAATAGATAATTTTTTCCTCTTATCATAACAACCATCTCACCCAGGGTCTGCCTGGGTGGATTGAGGAAGCAATCCGAGAAACCGGGCTGGTGCCAAAAGGAGGCGGGCTAATGCTTATTTCTTTGCCAACTAAAAGTTTTCCCGAGTTTCTTTGAGCATAATTCATTCAGCTCTGATGGAAATTCGCGTGGTAGGACCAACACACCAACCAAAATGCAAACACTGCAGAATTATCTATCAGTCTGGCCGTGCATCACTAAACCAAAAGAAAAACCCCGACAGGATGCTAAAACAAGCATCAGGAGCATAACTAAAAACTGAGCCTTAAAAACTGGGAAAATATATGGAGGCGAAGCGGCGGACTGGGGAGACTTGCTCATCATGTCATACTTGCAAGTTATTTTGAACAAGAAAAAAAAAAGAAAGAAGGATATACGTACAAGAGAGAGCGGATGGATGGATAAACTCCTCCAACCCAAAATGTACAAGCTTAGTAGTAAGTACATACACCCATGTGGCCCTGTGTTCCGGTGCCTGCCTCTACCCAAGAATGGACAAGCCTGGCAAAAAAATTAGAGGAGGGAATAAATTTTTCGGTGCAACTACGTCCTCATCCATATCTCTCTCTCTCTCTCTCTCTCGGTCTGCTCACTTTCCCTCCTTCCTGGCTAGGGAAACCAGGCTCCCTATATAAAGAACGATAAATACTGGGCGAGAAGTACTGTTAAATAGGACTCGCTTGCATAAATTCTCTAAAAAAAAGATCAGCATAGTGTTGGTTCAGGTTATAAATTTTCACGATGGCTATAATGGCTAGGCAATTTGTTTACTTGGACTTGGCCCAGATTCAGGGAACTTTGTAAACATTTGAAATACGACCTGCTACCACTCCATGATGATCATCATGCAGGTATGTTTTAGGTAGTAAGTAAGTGGGAGAGAGAGAGAGAGAGAGAGGAATGCGTGCCATGTTTCGCCTCCCTTTTTTCCCCCTTCCTTTAATCTCCCCCAAAATTCAAGGCGGACGGTGGAGGACGAGAAGAGGAGCCCGGTTATCCATTAAATATCTTCTTGGTAGCTCTCTACCGCCAGTCATGGTCGGTGTTCAGCTAATATCAAGAGACAGTGGCGAACTGGCGAACAGAAAACAAAATATATATGTTCTCTAATGTGAGCTAAACCCATCCCTCAACGAAGGCGAGAGAGTTCTCTCTCTCTCTCTCTCTCGTGATGTGGTAATGTGGGATCGAGGTGTTTGTTTTGGGTGGTTCACTAGAATCACTCCAGTTTAGCTGAAAAATAATGCCATATTTATGCAAGTATTAAAAAGATTGGAAGTTTGTAGCACTTGCACTACTACTCCTCCTGCTCCTGCTGGGGGAAGAAGATGAAGAAGGTGGTATAAGCAGGCAAGGTATCATCATCATCATGCATTTTTTTGCTTCCTCGCGTTGGGTGTTGTTGTGTTAGGAGCAAAATAAGGAGCATGAGCACCAAGTCCTCCTGGTTTTGTCAGCAGCAAGGGGTAAAGTGATGTAAGATGAGAACAAGGAGAATAAAAAAATTCGGGAATAGATCGAACTTACATATTAGGAACAATCTCCCTGTTTTCATGGGTATATTCTGCACTGGCATTGTTGAAAGTGGCATTAATTACTTAAAATTAAATGCTTAAAAGCTGTTTATTCTGCTGCTGCAAACTTTCCATATATACATATGTATGTATGGCTTGAAAAGAAAGAGAGAAGGAAACCTTACTGTAATGTGATTTTCTCACATTTTTTTGCAATAAAAGGGCACAACTTTTCCTGCAACATGTCGCAACTTTCTCCTGACAGGATCCATCCAGACCCCATGATTGGTTAGAGATGAAAAAAGTATGGCACGTATCTTCTCCATATCATCATCATCATCATATTATATGATGATTTTGCAAGGTTTTTTTTGCATCGAGGAACGAACCATCTTTCCCAATTCGAGTAATTTCTGACATCCCCCATAAATCTTGGTTCTGGATGGTGCAAACTGCAGTGGGAAGGGGAAAAAAATTGAAATAAAGCTAATATTGTAAAATATTTCACCGTTCTGAAACGTTTTTTTTTGTTTGGGTGGTAGTGGGTTGAGTTCATGGCAGCATACACCACAGCAACCAGAGAGTTAGAGCGATTCCATATATCAAAAAAATACATATATTCAAAAACATGTTTCATCCTATAACATACGACCTCGAGAATCTTTTAATGACGGTGCAGTTTTCGAGGTTTTAGATCCCAGTTTTTGGTAATTTCCCCGCAAAATAAAATACATAAGCCGGTGTTCCCCTTCCCCCCAAAAAACCCTGTTCACAACTGCTGCAAAATGAAAATCCTCTTGTTTCTCATCCCCCTCTGATTATGTATTTTTTGTGTTGGCAATTTTTTTTCAGCTTTACCGTGAGGAGCAGCCGTCCTGTTCGGAATACTGTGTTTGTAGCTTGGGTGCCTTGGAAGCACCAGTGTGTAGTGTCCTGGATTGTCTGGACACGACGCCGTGTCCATCCAAAATTGGTGATAAGTGGAACCACGGCTCTCCCAAGTACATCGCCCACAGAGGCGGTTGCATATGCTACGCGGGACGTTTCATATGCCAGAAACCTGACCGAAGTGAGTAACTTGTACATTTTTTATCCCATGACATTATCTTCTATTCATCCTGATCATAAATATATCTAGCTAGATCTACTAGTACTACTTACAAACTCCAGCCGTAAATACATTCCCTTCCACCACAACCGTATCAACTGACATTTTGAAAAAATCCTCCAGGGAAATTCATCAAATCCCACATATGACATGACACATAATATCCATGGTGGGGAAAAAGTCAACCGGTATATTATATAATATGATGGTCACGGAAATTCAAGTGCATTCTTCTTTTGCGGTGAAAAAGAAGAGAATGAATGCAACTTGGCCCAACTGCATATATTTTGCATCCTCATTGTTTTATAGGCCACCTTCCCGGAAAAAAATGTCTGCATTGAGCCCTATTGTACACTACTACTGCAACCACTGCCGTCAATACCACATTTTTAATCCCCCTCTGGGACTCCCAGC